>JTDE01020984.1:1709-11838 GCA_014338405.1 Paragonimus skrjabini miyazakii
TACTTTATCGACGGTAGGAAAAACTGGCAATTTTCGGCCTTCACTCGAAACCTGTAGTCCTGGATGCGCTGAAGCACAGCCACGATGCGACTGTGGAGTTCTTCAGTTGAGCGACCCATCAGGATAATATCATCCAGGTATGCGGCTGTACCCGGTAGACCAGAGATCATGGCGTCGATAATCTGCTGGAAGATGGTGGGTGCAGTCTTCACGCCGAACGGGAGCCTGGTGTATTGGAATAGACCTCTATGGGTGTTGATCGTGACCAGTTCACGGGATTCCGGTGCGACCTCGATTTGGAAGTATGCTTCCGCCAAGTCCAGTTTGGCGAAGCATGTGCCGCCATTGAGCATTGTGAACAGGTCCTCGGGAACGAGCAGCGGATGACAGTTCGCTTCTCAGCTCGCATTGAGCCCAGTGGGGAAATCTGCGCAGATCCGGATAGACCCATTGGACTTCTTCACTACGACAATCGGTGCGGCTCATGCAGAGTATGCGACCGGGTTCAGAACACCAAGTTGTTCCAAACGTTGCAGTTCCTGATCGACCAGAGGAAGGGCTGCATATGGTACTGGCCGTTTGGGTTGGAAGAATTGCCAGCAGAATCAAGGGAAGTTCATGGACGAAGAGCCTCCTGTACAGATGAATGAGAGGCAAGAACGACTCTGGCAGAAGATCACACAGAAGAGTGCCTCTTGCACGTATTTTCAGGAACCCGGATGAAAACGGTCGAACAAATTATTCCAGTCATTAATACGAATGGTCTCCTTTTGTCAGCCCATCATTCTTTGATTAAGAGACTGAAACTACCGAAGGCCAAGCTTAGTTCCTACGGTGACTTCCCGCCTGAAAATTAGTACGAAAATTTGAATATAATGTGGAGAGTAAGGTGAACAACGAGTGATGGCTGTTGTATCTACACCACTGCCATAAAGGGAATGTCAAACGGATCACAGGTCACGGCGTTATGCTCCCACCTAAACGAGAGTTCGAGGTGACTCAAGCGACCTCTTTAGCCAGACCCATCAGGTAGTTAGATCTCTACTGGATGAATTATTGAGCAAAGCAAAGACAATCACAAATAGCGCCGAAGACCCATCTGGTCTTTTCATCAGAATGGGGAATCGTAACATTACAAGCTCGGCTGATATTACTCGCTTGCCTCCCAGGTATTTGTAGTTCAGGTGGGCGGAGGTAGTGGATGAACTCAGGTCTAAAGGCCGTTAGCCCCTTTTATCCGATTTGGAGACATTTATTTCATCAGCAGCAAGACCTGTTCGCAGGCGCTTTAGTTGGCTTACAGGTTAGAGTGATAAAGATGCCCTTATCACTGAAGGCAAAGCTGCAAAAAGTCGACAGTGTTCTAAGGTACTCTCCGTAAACCACAGGAAGGAAGAAAATGTATCCAGAGACATGTACATGATGTGTGAAGCTATCCATGGGCTATCAGGTTGTCCTGAGTTTATCACGCTCAGCACTGAAGAGATTATTTCTAGTAAAGAATGGAGCGCCTACTTCAAGTGTTTGGGGGTACAGACACAGTGCTGGAAAATACCGCACCAAAGGATGCTGCAAGATGAACAAATGCCATATTCGTGACTGTCTACTGTTTCATAACTCGAACTTCCACCATTCTGAAATTCAAAGGAGATTGCAACAAATATATTACATCGCTACGCGGGTGTCACCGGGTAAAGTGGCACTTGGTGTTATCTTTGTCTGAATATTTGGGTCATGCGGACAATTAGACACGCTTTTGCACAGTGAACCTGACACCACTCGTACTCGCGAAGATGTGATGTGACGTCTCTAACTCGAATTCATCTGTGCATCCATCGTACTTAATATTTGGACAGGGATGTGAGAAATTCAAAGCAAACACCAGTTTACAAATATCTAGCCCAGATGATTTTGAACGAATGCATACTCCATGCTGTCTCCCTATTTCTGCCCCACCTGCCTTGGTGTCTAAGGAGGCATGTAGGAAGCCGCATCTAAAGACTACCATTCAACACAGGTCAAGACGTAGAGATTACTGTCCCTAATGGATGCGACGCACCTGTAACTTACTGGGTACTGGAGCAGCAGCTGGGCGGCCGCAAACAATCCCATGTGTGTTGGGTCGTGCCTGGACTGTCTGAAGGCAGTGCTCATCAAAAAGCGTTATATCACAAAGCTACCTGTCACTAGCCGAGCAAATTTGTTGTCTGTACGAGATAGATTTTCATGAAGTGCTTGTGTATGGTTGTTGAAAACCACAGAGACTTGGCTATAATACGTTCGACAAATGTCGAAGTGCTTGTGCCGTACGAGATAGGAGTAATCAGTTTTCTTAATAACTGTCACTGCTCTTAAACGCTTGGCATATTTCAAAAGAGGAGTCGAACGACACCCGCATTTATTTTCCGTCTATCCCGCGGTTATCCAACACCATCGAGATAACAGAGAAATAGTCCGAAAAGAACCACCTGCCCCACCATCCGGTGTAGAAGACAACAAAGCCAGGAAAAGTGCGAGTAATTTTCGACTGTGCTGCTATGTTTTACGGAATGTCCTTGAATAACTAACAGTATCTAAATCCAAATTCGGTGCGAAGCCAAGAAGCATAATTCAACGGGGTGCTTAACTCCTCATAGAAGAAAATCAGTAGATAGTGTCCCCTTCTGTCACAACTAGCAGTCTTCCTGCAATGCCCAAAACGTGTCGTAGTAACTTCACATTCGAACGCATTCTCGAACCCCAAACTTCTTCTCATGCAGCATGCCTCGCTCTTCGGGGTTCTTGCAACTTAACGACAATAGCCGTTCAAATTAGCAAAAACCACAGACGTTCTTTCTTGCCAACTTTATGCATAATTTTGATTATCAGTAGAAAAACCAAACTAGAGCAGTCTGAAACCAATTGTTTATAGATCCGAGTGTCAGTATATGCTGATTGAGAGGAAAGGTTTATTCTGAGAAGAAAATGGTGAACAGATAATAATAATAATGCCACAATTAACCCAAAAATGTTGTTTTTTATTCTTAACACTGTATGAGCCTCCGCTTGAACATTATAAATACGGCGGAGTTTTCCAGCGTATTTCGAACACGTTTGGTTGCGATCAAATATACCCTTGGCTGAAGGTTCCCTGTCCTCCTGTCTTCATTCGCGGTGGTTCGTGCGTCGTCGTATAGGCCGTGGTACTGTGACTCGTTAGTGCAACCGTCGTAGCTGAACCGGCGTATAGTGAACGCCGGGCGTTAGTACTTTTTCATCAGTTGTCAACCCACGCGGTACATAACAGATTTGGCGACGGATATTTTCGGATTCTTTGCCTCATCATGTCCTCCGATCCAGAATTGAAGCAAATGATGCAGGCGCAAATACGATTGATGGAGCTCATCACCACACGGTTTGCCGCAATGGGGTCATCTACACCTTCTGTTGATCCGCCGTCCGTGGATTACATGGCCAAGAATATCCACGAATTCCTGTATGATCCTGATGCCGGTGTATCATTCGATTCGTGATACAAGCGGTACGAGGACGCTTTCACAGTCGAGTTGGCCAATGGAGACGACGAGACCTAGGTGCGCTTGCTTCTCCGGAAACTTGGTCTGACGGAGCACATCCGTTATTCGAACTACATTCTCCCTGCCGAGCCGCGAACGCTGAGCTTCGCGGACACCGTGGAAAAACCGAAGAAGATATTCAGGGATACCTGTTCTCTATTCAACGCCAGATTCCAATGTCTACAACTGGTCAAACGTGACAATGACGATTTTGTCACATACGCTGGTTTGGTCAATCGTGAATGCGGTCGGTTCAAACTCGGCTCACTCACTGAAGACCAATTCCGTTGCTTGGTATTCATCTGTGGTCTACAAGCTCCCAGCTACGCTGATCTTCGAACGCGGCTCCTGACCATGATCGATCAGCAACCCGAGACGAAACTGGAGAAGATGGTTGACGAATGCAGTCGACTGATCAACCTGAAACGTGATTCCGCGATGATCCAGAACCCGGACCGAGCCCCTCGTTCGGTACACATGATTTCCAAGCCCCAGTCTCCTACGAGAACTGGTCAAGCCAGCCACGACAAGCCTCCTTCTGCTTGCTGTTACTGTGGTGCGTGGCACTTCCACAGGTTCTGCACCTTCCGGCAACATCGCTGCCAGAAATGCCACATGGTCGGGCACAAAGATGGCTTCTGCCCGAAACGATTGGCGGCCCGGGGCAAGCCTGCCTCGGTCCCAAGGTTCAAGCACCATGGCAAACCGGTTGGCAGATCATCCAGTCTGCTGACCACTTTCAAAGTCAACGTCGTGGAGAATCGCAAGTTCGTGTCGGTCCACATCAACGGTCATCCGGTTCGTCTACAACTGGATACAGCCTTCGACATCACGATTATTTCCGGGGCTCTCTGGCGAAAACTGGGCAGCCCTCCTGTCCATCGATCATCCCAAACCGCCATCAGTACCTGTGGTGGTACTGTGTAGTTGGCTGGCCAGCTGCATTGTTCGGTATCATTCCGAGCAGCAACGATCAACGGGACGTGTTACGTTTCCGACTCTGACCTGAATCTCCTGGGTCTTGACTGGATCGAGCAACTTGGCCTCCTGGATCTTCCTATCCGGTCAATCTGTAACCACGTGCGGTCAGTTGACACGCATGGCGATCTGTCCGACCACATCATTCATCAGTTCGCTCCGCTGTTCCAAAATGGTCTTGGTCAGCGATTATTCGTAGAACCTGTGCTTTCCTTGGAACTTTTTTAAACTGAGATTTTCATCCTATTTCTGCGGCAAGCAGCAGTGTGATCTAGGATACCATCTGCTCAGGCGTAAAACTTTTAGGTATGACTGACTAGGTTGAAAGCAGCGTCAACCCCATGACGTGGATTCAAGCAATGAAGACTGGGTTTGACTCCGTTGGGTTTTGTCAGTTAGCTTCCTTGCTGTAGTGAACTGGACGACGCTTGTATGTTGTCGTGCGTGATATGGAATTCGACTCAGTGGTGCCATTGTTGTGGGAATCAATGTCCGTTTTAACCTCGTATTCATTTATTTTCATTCGGGTACCTAAGCCTGTCGTACTGTATCAGGTTCTGGTATACATTACCCTATTTGGTAACCCTCTTCCATTCCTTCGATCAAAATGACAGTCTGCCTGGGCCTGTTATAATCCAACTTAGCCAGAAAATTTGGGTGATAAATATTGATGCCTGATGGATAGGTCTGTGCCCGAAAAGGAAAATATATTGTATCACGATCATTCTGGATAAAAGTTCGATAGGTGATATGTAGAAATGCCTATCATTGACAAGTCAATGCCGAAAAAGGGCTTTCTAAAGTTGATATACACATGTTATGAAAGTATGCTAGTATTGAACAGTCGATAACCTCGGTTGTTTAAAGTTCGCTTACTGTGTGTTTTACAATTCCCCATTTCAGATCGTCTTTGCTACCTACGCATCGGTGTTCCTGACAGTCGTAGCTTTACGCAGGCGATCAAAAAAGAAGGCAGCGTTGACTTTGGCGGATACCTCAACAAAGTGAACATGATCGTCTGCCTGTGGAGTGAATCCAACGATCAGTGATAGTGTATAACTGTTAGTTGAATAGCCCTATTAAAAGTGTACCTACTGAGCTTTTTTCTACACTGACTTCACATGATTGGTTTTCCCTTTGACGCTCTTAATTTGCTGGTTTATATGAACTAGAAAGGGTCTTATAGTTTTTTCATATATGTCGGATACAGTTTTTTAATTGTGGTTTCATTCGTTACATAGCAGTGTAGAGTGCCAACCTTCCAAAACCGAATATTCCAGTTACCGTACCGAACACAACTAGCACTATTCTGCAATGTCAACGCCTTCCCTTTTGCAGCATCGCGATATGTGTGTGCTTATGCTTTAATTCATCAATGAACGCCTGCATCCATCGTTAACCATTGAGGCCGCTTTTCTCGACTGTTGCTTCCGAATACCTAACATTCTCGGTATTGCTAGTTAGGATACCCCACCGAACTATCGAGATCCGTAGAACAACCCTAACATTCTACCACCGTCTTACTTATGCCGCAGAATCTTAGCTCTCAGTCTTGTTGCGTTTGACCTGAATATTTTTCTTTATAACGTTTCCAATTATTGATGGCGAATCAATTTGCGAAAGACCAACACAGATTAAGCGTAGAGATGAGGGTGACGACTGCACTATAGAATGTCTGAAAGCGACCGATCCCTCGAATTATTTAGCGGATTCCATATGAGACGGATGAGTTACTGGGTCCAAATGTAAAACTTTCAGGCTCCCGATGTGGCTTCACAGATGATCACCGCGTTTGGGATTCTTTCTGCCAGCGGCTCGAATCTAGCCGAAGCCCAGATTGTCCATAATTGGATCTCTTCTAGGCATATCAAAACAGTCGATATTTGCTGTCGAATTTGGCCAGAAACACTCGTGCAAACTGCTGCTCGTTTTTTTCTTACAATCGTTTAAAGATACTCTTTTATAGTGCAGAAATAGGTCAATATGACCGTCGCGAAACATACTTTACACTGGCTTGTGGCGTGATAGTTTAGCACGGTTGTGGGTCGCCGCGCAAAACTGCACTTACACGGGGTGGCATCGAAGCGCGCCATGCTCGAGCGTAATTTATCTCATAACAACACTTCGGACATCCTAAATCGATTGTCCTAATAGCTCTATTTGAGGTGATTGATAAAGCTTCGATTCAACAGGCTGTGTATTCAACGGTTCAGATAAAAGCAAGGTCATCCATAGATCATGGGATCTTGTCACTTCACATTTGATTCCTTTTTTCTACGAACCTTCTGACATCACGTATGACTTTTCAGGTCGCTTATTTTTAATCATCAGGTAATGCACATTACGTGATTCCTGCAAGACCATAAGAAGCATGTTTGTGAACGCAAAAACTAAAAGTGAGAATGCTCGCACAAGAAACATTATATGTGTTCTTGTGATTAAACATAACCGAGGATGGACCGTAATGCTCTGGAACATGGATTCACCCATTCGTTCTGGACGATGAAGGCGTAAAACAATGGACCAAACAGACGCTCAAAACGCAACGCCGAAATTACTCAAATGCAGCATATTGCGAAAAAGAGCAGTTGATCAATAATGTGCGGTTTAGTATAATACGAATATTAAGGAACAGATTGCTGATACTAGAATAGATATCGCGAAAAGTTGCATTAGATCAATATCAGTCGGAAGACATTTCGACAAGTGTTAACAAACTGACCAGAAAAACCTTCCATCCAACAATCAGAATGAAGAATATTTGCGGTGACTGAAGGGAGTGCGTGTGTGTCAAAGGATGCTCAGGGTTACACATGAGTAGATATTAAATGAAATAGAACAGGAGCACTGCGCAGCAGCCGATGTGATGTTTAACCGGACTTTAGATGCATTCGTCTGTGAGCGAAATGCAAGTTGGTTTGTTCAAAGGTTACAACAAGTTGTTCGAAGAATGCACGAAGTATACACGTTTTTTTTCGGAGAGTGAATGCTTCTCGATAGTCAGTTGGTGGAAACGACGATTCGTATTATGGTTGAGGTTGCAAAATGCGCAGTTCAATCTGAATTGTGACAGTCAGGAAGTTAGACGCACAAGAGGAATTTCTAGCCGACATGAAAGATAAAAATGGATTAACAAAAAACAGTCCTCATTGAACCGCTTATCGGTTGAAAAGATAAGCTAGGTTCCAGGAGATTGATCCATTTACATCTGACTCTTAACAGCTGCAGTTCGGTCTTTCAGCGTACATATAGCTGCGCGACAATGAATCAGGCGTCAGACCTCATCATCATAACAGCCATGAGTCTGACCAAAAGGTACTGTGGCTCGGGCTGCCTTTCACCTCAACAGTGACGTGGAATATCTTAGAAGAAAACGTTACTAAGATGGTTGAAAATCAATAAAAGAAGACTAAACTGAAGAACTAGAAATCGTACGGATACAGGTTCGCCGTTAACTGCGACACACCGCCATCTCGGATAGCGTCTCTAAGCAGCGGTTTGAGTGATCAGGAGGACCTTATCCAGGCAAGCGACACCTACATACTTTGCTCAATGGAGCAATCAAGGTCTATATATTTCGTGACCACGTTGTTGGTTGACCACCACGCGGTTTTACCCAACCGTTGGTGGCCTCAGCATATAATGCCCGGCACGGTAAACGAACAGATGACATGGAGTATGTGACCCAACCACCGCAAGCTGTGTACCGTGATTAATTGACCAAATGATCGCGCATCCCGAGCGTTCCGGAATACGCGCAGGCGAACTGTCATATTGCTCACGCGATCAGTCCATTTAATGTGGGCCAATCCACGGAGACAACGATGGTCAAACACAAGCCTGTTGATATCTTTGTGAACAGGCCACGTTTCCGAACCATAAAGCAAAGCAGAACGTACACAAGCATCATATACCCTTCCTTTTAGGGACAACCGAACGTCTTTTCGACGCCACAGATGAAGCAAATTGACATGAGCAACCCGTGACTTTACTGTCTTCACTGATATCTCATCAGCAACATTACAAGCTGACGAGATAGTGCTACCCAAGTATGTGAAACTGTCCACAGTCTCAAGCGGGTTACCTGCAATGAAGAAAGTAGGAGCTGAAGTGCCCCAGTCTTGAAGCAAAACTTTGCACTTTGAAGGTGCAAAGCGCATTCCATACAAACCAGCTCGGTCGCTCAACCTGTTCAGCATAGTCTGCATGTCTTCGGCAGAGGGGCTAAGTAAGACAGTGTCGTCCGCGTACTCCAAATCGGTCAGTCTAGCGCCAGGAAGAAGCTCAACATCAAGTCCACTGTATTCCCGAAGCGCACCCTCCAGAATGTCGTCCATGACAAAATTGAACAGGAAGGGGGAAATCGGACACTCCTGACGAATACCACTAGAAGTGATGAATGCCCGAGACAGTTGTCCATAAACCCTCCCCTGCTTGCAGAGTGAGCATGCAGTGATCCCAATAGATTTACGTATTTCTCTGGTACTCCTTTGCGAAGAAGACAGCTCCAGAGAACGTTACGAGCAACTGAATCGAAAGCAGCCTCCAGGTCCAAAAAGACCATGACTGTCGGCTGTCTGTAACAGTGTCGATGTTCCACGATCCGTCGCAAAGTGAAAGTGTGATCAGCACACCCTCGACCAGACCCGAATCCTGCCTGTTCTTCGCATATCTGACTTTATCTGGGCCTAGTGAGCCGACGTAAAACGAGTAACTTGGACGCAACAGACACTAGAATGATATCTCTAGTTGTCACGCAGACTTCGGGTCCCCTTTTTGAGGTACCTCTTTAGTCTCCCAAATCGTCTGAAGGAGTTTCGTCAGTCCTGATATCAATTTCACCCCACCATCCTTGAAAAGAGGAGGAGGAGATCTAGACCGGGAGCCTTATTATGCTTCAATAACTTAAGCTCCAAGAACACTTCTGCTGGCGACATAGGGCCGTCTGAAACGCAATAACTGACTATTCGGGCCCCGTCGTCCATATGGCCTGGTTGAGGCTAGCTAAACTGTTCTTCAAAATGTTCAGCCCACCAGTCAAGTCAGCGCGGTTGACTGGTGATAAGTGAACCATTTTTTTCGCATACTGTCTCACACCGACTCGACGGACAGTACAACCACGAATGAAAGAAAAAATCCTTCCGCTATTCCCAGATAAAAAGGCTTCTTCCATCTCTTTCGATTGTTAGACCAAGTAGTGCTCACGGTCTCTGCGCAAGCTTTTAGTCAGCTTGCGTTTAAGTTCTCGACGGTCGTCATATTCCGAACCAGGTGGAATTGAGCGACGCTTGTTCATGAGGTTTATCGACGTGACGGAAATCCAGTTCTGTCGCAACTGAACAGCTCTTTCGGAACATACCTGTTCACATCAGGTTTTCATAGCTTCGGCGATTTGTTCCCAGTGTTCATTGGGATCCTTCATCTTACTCAAATTGGGCAACTTCTTCACCAACGCCTTTTGGTAAGCGTTCCTTACACCCTCATCGCTCGAATGCCAGTTAAGCACTTTGCATTTGCGAGCGTATGTCCTCTGGGCAAGTGATTAAACGAAACGGGCACGCGCAACAGCATGGTCCGAGTCCAGGTAGTTGCTCCAA
>JTDE01020984.1:21035-49708 GCA_014338405.1 Paragonimus skrjabini miyazakii
GATTGACTCATCAAAGTCATTTCATGTTCTGTTCTCGACTAGAAACAAACGTTTGCTACGATATGCCGAGGCGATTGCGATCAGACACCGTCATCCCATTTTGTGTGTACAAAAAGAACTGTTTGTGACGTTAATGCTGCCGTGGTAGCAACTGAACTGGTTTTGAACTTTGACCTTTTGTGATTGTCATGTGGCTTGGAATTTTGTACATTTTACCTCGTGTGCAGTAAACACCAGTAGAGATGCAGCGAAATCTGCTCGAGCATAAATCGTGTAATGTCAGTCTTTTTTATGCTCTATTCACATTTTCAACGGGAAATGGTTGTTTCGAATGAATAAACATACACATTTTCTCCTTGTGATATGAGCCTCGTCAGTTGTAACACAGCGAAGGGAATTTTTTGTTGTTTGTCAACTGAATTTGTCCTCCTTAGGAATATAGAGACATGACAGTTTCATACACGGTAAAAAAAAGACAATTACTCCACTCATGTTGACTGCCTCATATTCAATGGGATCGAAACGGAAGTGAAGTTGGAAAAAGTGCTTCTGAAAAAAAACGAAGACTAGTTGACAACTGTTTTTAGAATATTCTCACCAAGCATCCTGTATTCACAGGTTACAAGATAGATTGGATCGGTGTTGATCGGGTCCCTAGATTCAGGTAGATCAAACGGGAAAATCGAACCGAGCGAACGCAACAGGAGGACATGGCAGCAAGATAAGCAGAGATAGAACTGTTTATCAACTTTTTGCTGAATAGCGATCATCGACAGCTCCACTAAGCAACTCACGTGGCAACATACACACGGTACACAACCCAAAACAAAGCAACTGTGTATTTCAGTAAGAACCCATTAAAACATGAATAACCTGTCCAAATTGACTCCGAAATCCCTAAGCCCAACACCAACGGCACGTAAGGACATAGTCCGCAACAAAATAAAAGAATTCAAGAAACTAACCACAGGCAGTTAGTTGATCTTCACGGCACAGCAACAAGAATGCCGCGCCATCGTTTACTCCACTTGCATTTCCAGCTGTGACAGTACCCGAATTGTTGGAGTCGCCAAATGCTGGCTGCAACCGACCAAGCGCCTCTAAAGTAGTATGCGGTCGTGGATGCTCATCTGTGGTAATCGTGATGGGCTCCTCTCCCTTCTGACCGGCAGGAACCTTGATAAAAGAGAAGAAGAAGAAATACTACGCACAAACACAAACGGGACCAAACGGTCAAATTTACCGTTCGTTTAAGTGAATCACGACCAGAGGTAAATCGTCGAAATGTTCCCATTGAACAAGTAGCAACGAAATCACAAAGCATCGTTTTGGATTATTTATTTTTCAAATCAACTAGGTCCAAATAGGAAATTTAGCAACTATTTCAGTTTGACAGAGTTACAAGTGACAAGACGTCATTAAGACATTAAGAAGGTGAACTTGCCAGGCCTTCCGGTGTAAAACTTGGCGACTAGAGCACGGAAGATCTGTTCCGATGATGTACTGAAATACGAATTCCAGGCGATTAAAAAAGGTGATGGAGGAGAACGACCACCCACTGCATTATGTACTCTTGTTTGCTTGATTCCGACACCGGATGACGTTCAGAATGGAAAAAAATGTTAATACCGTTTTTGTGAAGAAGAAACTAACCTAGCATTACAGAATTTATCGATCCTTAAAGGGTACCCCTGTGACTGCGAGGTTAGCTTACCGCAATGTTAATGTTTATGTAGAACTCGAGAGATAAATCACGATCCAAAAGTGACCGCAAATTCTGTCAAACGATTCAACTCTTGTCTAAAAAAGGTCGTGCAGAATCAGTCAGTCCGCATGACAACAGATATTCGATAGATAATTGAGCCTACTCTTGTAAGCATCATCTAGGGGCATGTGGTCGCTGCAAGGACGTTTCCGGTTGTGTACACTGCTACCACCAATAAGCCTAAAACACCATGCTAACGTAGCTGTTGGTGGCAACTGAATCGATCGGTGTATACATATGTGCTAAAACGAAGGCCCCGCGTAGTCTCCATAAGTGTCGGCGTTACAAGGCAATTAGTGTTGCTCCCACCTGACACACACTACCCGTCAAGCGGTAATGATATGTTTAAGGACTAGAAAGAACGTAACCGATGCTGTAGGTGCCAATTCCCTTTCTGACAATGTACACCATAAGCCAAAGTGGTTGAGTTGATAAAAGATGATCCTGCAAAACTTGATCATAAAAACCCGAAACCACTAATGTCATACAGGAGTGACATGAGGACATTTTGACATAATGGTATGTTGTAATCCATTATGTCTGTTCAGTGTTGGGTGAACCACAAACGAGCATCGGACCTGGTCACCGTGATTTTTCATAGCAGCCAGTGAAAACTCGAATCGAACCGACCTAAGCACGGTGTTGCGTTGCACGCAGAATTCCTCCCCTTAACCTCTACGATACAGTGTCGCTCTTTCTCGGGCTTAAATATCTCACCCAATCAAGCAGCGGTCTGTAAACGTAAATGCAAACTGCTTAATGGCATTTAAGGAAAGATTCGCTTTAGTTGTGTCATCAGTGTCGACGATAATGATGCTTCACAGCAATAAAATGAATAAAACAATTAAACAAATACCAAATATGTCGGAGATCATTCAATGTACAAACACACTGTCATATCGTGTCTCGTAATCACTGTGGCTAAGTTTGTGTTTCTCACCGATCAACCTTACACAGCGTTTAAGATAGTAGCCACCCGATTGATTTTCACGTTCTTACACAGTGTTTATATGAAACTGAGCTTACATGTTCACTTCCTCTGATACTATACATCTATTTGCTATTGTGTCAGTTCGTTTGATGCAACTACCGGAAATTGTCTATCTTCGGCTTACTCAGTTGTGATTTAAATTAACATAATTGCAGTAAGTTAAAACCGACAGAAACAGTTTGACACTGGCTGTGCACCGCAGACTTGCTACTGAACCCTTGTCTTCTGTTGTTCTGGTTGGAACGGATCGAGGACATGAAAAAACCCAATACATCCATGGTACGGGAAGGAGTAAGTAGCTACTGTACAAACTCAGCCGTCTGTAATCAAACAGTCGAGATAAAAGTGTTCAATCTTACAAGTAGCGCGTGGTCGTAAACAAATGCATTAACACCACGTGAATGTAAAGCTGCAACCGCGATATATACATTACGGCCATCAAGGTCTGGTTACATTAAACGTCCTAACTCCGGAAATAACTCGACAAGGAAGCAATAACATCCATACTGCCGAAACCGATTAACAGCTGTCTTTCTGGGCGTTTTCAGTCACAAGCTACATGAGCCAAGAAGCACTCATTAAGAGAAGCACGACCTATAACGGTTAACTTAGTAATGGTTGCCTGCGTTTCTCTATGCCGAATCATCGATGGACTATTTCACCTCTTACGTCAGTGAGCTCGAGGTACAGCAACCGATGCAGTGCGTAGAAAACGGTGGTTTGACATTCTTGATAAGCGGTTTCAACAATTTTAGGGCTTCAGTAGCTGAGCTGGCTCGATTTACATAACTTGCGCCAAAAAGGTGTCACCCAACGCACACACAAGAGTACAAATATCACTAATTGTAGGTTTTAGTACGCCTGATATCCTTGACTTCAATGGTCACGTTTACCAATCATAAAGCCATGCTGTCCATATTGTGGTCATTATAAATTAAATCTTCATGGTTAGCTGGAACAACTTTTTGGTGTCAGAGAATATAACTTACAGAAGATTATTCTAATCGTGGAAATGTGAGCTCCAATTTCACTTTTTAAAAATCATTTCCTTGGAGAGGTTGTGCCTTAAATGCACAAGTTTACCAACCATCCATAATTTCACTGCTGAGTTTGGAGCCGACATTAATGTGAGTTTTGTGTGGGCGAAATCAGTGATGCTGTCTTTATCTTGTGTGGTAGAGTAAGTCATTCTCAATGCACGCATTCAGATTGCAACTAACTCACTGATGTTGTAAACAATACACTAAAGTCAAATTATTCCGTTTTATTTCTTCTTCCGATTCGGTTGCTCGTGACGTTCTCTGGAACTGTCTTCTTAGCAGGAGAGTACCAGGGAAATATGTGACTCTATCGAGATCACTGTATGCTCACTCTGCAAGCAGGGTGAGAGTTTATGAACACCTATCTCGGGTGTTCATCACTTCTAGTGGTGTTCGTCAAGGGTGTCCGATTTTCCCATTCTTGTTCAATTTTGCCGTGGACAACATTCTTGAGGAATTCAATGAGCTTGGTGCTGAGCTTCTTTTTGGAGCTAGTTTGACCGATTTGGAGTATGCAGATGACACTGTCTTACTTAGCCCCTCAGTCAAGGGGCCAAGGTGAGTGACCGGACTGGTTTGTATGGAATGCGCATCGCACTTTCAAACTGTGCAGTGCTGTTTCAAAACTGGGGCATTTCCATTCCTGCCTTTTTGCAGTCCATCCGCTTGAGACTGGGGATAGTTTCACATACTTGGGTAGCACTATCTCGTGAGCTTGTGACACTGCTGATAAGATATCAGCAAGGATAGCAAAAGCACGAGTTGCCTTTACCAAACTGCATCATCTGTGGCGTCAAAAGGACGTTCGATTATTGCTGAAAGGAAGAGTAGGTAATGCTTGTGTGCGCTCTGTTTTGGTTTATGATTCGGAAACGTAGCCTGTTCGCAATGAAGATGTCGACAGGTTTGCTGCTGTCTCCGCCAATTAGCCCACATTACGTGAACCGATCGCGTGAGCAACACAGCCGTTCGCCTATGCGTATTCCCGAACGCACGGGATGCGCGATCAATTGGCCAACTACTCACCTTGCACAGCCCGCGATGATTATGCCACGTAGTCCGTATGCCAGCTGAGCGTTTATCATACCGGTCATTACATACTGAAACCACCAACAGTTGGGTGAAACCACATGGTGGTCAAGCAACAACGTGGTCACGAAATATAAAGACCCTGACCCCTCCACTGAGCAAAGTGGGTAGGTGTCGCCCACCTGGCTGGGGTCCTCGTGATCAATCGAATCGGTGGTTAGAGACGCTATCGGAAATGGCGGCGTACCGTAGTCAATTGCGTACCTGCATCCATACCACTTCTAGTTCTTCCGCCTAGTCATCCTTTGCAACTTTTTTAAATACCCTTTCAGTAACGTTTTCTTCTTCCGGGATATTCCACACCATTGCTGAGGTGGGCGGCGGCCTGAGCCACGGTGTCTTCCAGTCAAGCCCATGGCTTCTTTAAACGGAATTTTACTTTCAGCTGGTTTTCTCATGATTGTATGGCACTAAGACATGAGCGTGTGAATAATTGATGTGGTGTTGTCGACGATGACGAGGATGCCACTCACAACAAACATAACGTTTTTGCGTTTTGTGTTGACCTCGACCTCAGCTAGTCCAGTTGAATAAAAGACAGACTGTATGTCTGTACACCTGATCAGCATACCGCTGAGCCAGAGCAATCTAATTGTGTCGGATTAGTTTAAACGAAAAACGATGCTAACACATAATACATGTCATGCATAAATACCTTGATTGGTGATATTTCAGCGTTCCAATATCCTTTTTCTAAAGCCGCAATGTATTTCTTTTGGGAATGTAAAGCAAACACATCTTGCTCTTCACGTTTCACGTTATATCTGAATTTTAGGGCAAAAGGAGCAAAAGCCGTCAATCAGTTGATCAGGACTGTTTAGTGTTGTTTGAATCACGAAAGGATTTGTTGTAATGGGGTCAGCTGTTCATTACGCCTCAAATTTCCGTATACACATCGAAACAAATGTCAAAACTAGACTCAAATGAACAGAGTGTGATGAAGCATTATTTTAAGACAATTTACAAAGTATGAATTGATCATACTGAAGCCCAGCAGTGCTATATAGTAACGATATGGAACCGTCTTCAGGTAGTTGACTACCGATGTCTGCGTTCAATCGGTCGTATCAGGTTGTACCAGCGAGTAAGCAACGAATCGGTTAGGAGGCGGGTATTTGGTAGTGATTGTCGAACGAACTCTCTTGCTCAATTCTCACATCTACACAGACTTAGAAGGTTAGGTCATGTACTAAGGATGCCAACCAGTCGTCTGCCACACCAAGCACTCTTTGCCCACGCTGCGATCGACTGGCGTAAGGTGCGATGTGAACGCATGGTGACAGTGTAGAGAAATGAAGTCGTTCACTAAGGGATTAGCTATTGCAACTCGGGTTCGCCCCCCAGGCTGGGGACCTCGTGACTCACAGAGTCGGTGGCTGGAGACGTTAGGTGAGATGACGCCTAATCGAAATAAGTAGCGTAGATGTTGTCGTTGTTTGTCCGAGTTGTATGTGAAGTGAGTGCATTTAATGATGCGGGGCAGTGAGAAACATGAAAAAGCTGTCTTGCTGATGACGTCTTACTCTCACTTACAGCCAGGTTGTTCGTTTGCAAGGTGTAGGCACCCTGATGTTAAATATAGACGTAGTAGTTTTTAGTAGTTAGGTCGTTTCCCTCCACTTCTTTTTTCTTCTTCATGGTTGTGTGGCAGTTAAGCATCAATGAGAACCATCGATAATGATGATATCATAGACAAGTGATGAATCCATTCTTCTGATCATTCATTGATGTTGTTTGTAAACTTATTAATTCTGATAAGAGCCATACACCGGCTGGTAGTAAATGACTGTGATGCTGAACTAAATAACACACGGTTGAGGAATGTTCATTAGTTATGATTGAATAAACTGATGAAAGTGGCGCGGTAAAAAGAAAACTAACAACCACCCCTTCAGCTTAGTTTCGAAAAGTGTTCATCGCACTACTTTAATCTACACCAACTTCTTGTTTAACGTCCATAGCCTAGTGACAAGGACCACAACACACGTTCACAATTCCGATTAACAAATCGAAATGTCATCGTTGATGATGGTGTTGTGTCGTGTAGTTCATGGCTAGACTGATTTCAACAATGCTAAGGGTAGTCATAAGAGCTAAAAATGACTCCGTCGCACAAAAGAGTTAGGGGACATAGTGCAGTGGCTTAACGTAACAGGTGAGATCATTAGAGAAGGAGGTGGATGCGATAGTATTTCATGACGTTCACTTTCACGACTGGTTTTGTACCGGTTTGGATTAATCATGTAGATGGATAGTCAGAACCAGGTTCAGCCTGGCAAGCTTTTGCATTACGAACCGAAGCTCTTATCAGCACAGCCGTCTGACGTATCTAAGCAAAAGCGAAACAAATCGCTGAGTGTCAGTTTGAGGGTAACATGGAATAACAAAACAATTATTCCGTGTTCCTGTTGTCGTAGCCAATTCAGACTGGCAATCCCAGACGGATTGTGTCCGCCACATTAACGAGCTGTGAGCAACCATACATTAGAAAAAGAAACTGATTCGTTTCCAGTACGTTCACAATGTCAACGAGATCGGAGTTAAACAAGGAAAACATCCTGAATATACCCATTTTCAAACAAGAAGATGACAGTTAATGGAGTTCAGGTTCTCAAAGTACGCCGAAGATTCATACCGAAAGAATATATGGTTACGAAGATCAGCATAAAGATACAAGCGATTCATAAATACCAGGAAACAAAAACATGCTCATTTCTGTCGTAGTGTTTTAAAAGAGGGTTTGCGTGCTCTCTTCGATGAGGATGCAGATGCATCTTCATGCACCAAATTAGGGGGCTAACCAACGATTGACAATTCCAGTCCACGATGTTTCCAAAGCAAGTTCTCCCATTTAAAGTGGATGATACGGGCGAAAATTTTGTATGAAACGAATAGCAGTTATGCTAACATGCAATACAGAAGATGAGAAGTCGTGGCAGGAAGAAGCAACAAACAGATGTCTCAACAAAAGAGATCTGTTTACGCTGTTTGTACCTTATAAAACAAAATTCAAGGCAGAGATAATGAAGGGAGCCTTTTTTCCTCAGCTGGAATTGTAAGATAACCAGATGATGCTGGTGTAAGCAAACATATAGGTGTTGCTCGACAACTCTACTTGAACAAATGAATCACAAATTGAATGCCAGAAGAAAGTATTTAATACATTGTTTCCAAATGCGCAGTATAATGGTGTCCGCTTGTATCGAAAAGTGCACTGCAAACAGCCTTTCGACAGATATCAGTATGCAAAAAACATTCACAAGTATAACGAGCGGTCTTCCGGAAGGATATGAGAGAATCGACATACGCTTTATCAAATCTCAAACATTGAATATTAGTTTGTTTACTCAGCACCTGATTAAAACCGAGAGTAATTGGTCTTCCTTGTAACAAACTTCACAATTCACTTGACAAAACTTCCATGAGCAAAGAAAAACTGCCGTCAGTATGAATGTAATTAGCAGGAATATGTCTTTCCATTTGGTGGTTGATTATTTTCAATCACCAATGTTTGATCAGAGTTGTGAGTTGCCATTCACAGTTCCAGAAAGTGTTTGTATACAAATCACCAAACTTATGCCTACGCTTAGCCCTTACTTGCACACATTTTTAAGCACGTTGTACCCGTCAACGGATGAGCACCTCGATAGAACAGAATATGAACAGATAAACCAGCGCACAATAGAATAAGTACAAATGATCCTGAGCATTTTATTTTATTGTGTAAAAACATACACGATTTTGACCTATTATGCACGTATGGTTCAACAATCGAAGCGTTATGCTTAAAATGTCCTCGTCTAACTTCGCACTCATAGTACAAACGAATAACAAAAACACCAGCTTCAATAATTAAAACTAAACGAACTAAATTAACAGAGCAGAAATGAAGTTACAAATACAAACTTGGAATCGAAGACTTGAATACAACTTTTTGATGACTTCTACTTTTGGCATCAACAAGTATTGTAGGAAAAAGTCACATACAAAGAAGTTTTGAAAGAAAGAAAAATTCGATACAAACTTAACACTTTGGGTATATCGTCCTCCGTAAATAAATTAGCCAAAAAAGCTAGAAACTAAATAAAAGCTTTTAATTCTTTTCAGTCTAATCTGCAGATAAGAGCAGCCGGCATCGTTAACATTAAACTACTGCGAACTCATACAAAGTATAAACAGGTAGCGCAATTGTATAGTACCATCACATACTTATAGCAGTGTAACGTTAAATAAGCATACTATAATTCAGACCGGAACTTCTGTAGCCAGATATTTATAACTGTTTTACGCAGCCATCTACACTGACAAGATGGAGAGAAAAATGCATCATCTAGTGACTGAATATAGTCCGAAATATAAACTGAACATCGGATGAGTGAAAATTCCATCATCACTACTAACAGTGAGTTAGCAGTGTATGATAATCACATATTTAACTGTTACATAACCATAAGAAGAAAGATAAAGCAGCCCTAGTTTAAAGGCATGTGGATTAACGATATAAAAATCATTGATTAAATGCATGTTAAACGCCCAAACGGATACCCGGTAAATGTGAGCATGACGGTATGCGTTAAACAGCCCCTTTACACCCCCACATTACTCTGCTTCATCCAATGTGTATATCACGGACATTTCAGCTGAACAACAGCGTCGTCAACGTAACTGACAGAAAAGAAACAACTGGCTGCATTGGTTATGTAACACCTGCTGAATACACGTGATTAAATTAGCGTTAATGAGTCACTTCCAACTGTTTACGCAACCAAAAGCGATCAATTACTGCGTTTACTGACTCTGATCGAAAGTGTAAACTCTAAGCGCCGTAAACAATGTAAACTAACTACAGTCTGCCTTTAATCCAACTAAAATAACGTAGGCGGACGTGTTTACAGTGAGTTTCTCTCTGAATGTGTAACAACATTCTCTTGCTCATCCGTGAGCATTCTCTTTCTTCGTTATAGACAACGTGCTGATTGCAGTAAGTATCGAATATAACATGCTAGACTTACCATACTTGTAGTTTTACGCATCAAAATTCAGTTTCTAACGCATCCATTTAAAGATGCACAATTGAATCAAACCAAATCAAACTGCATATACCAAATCAGACGAGAGGTAAGCCGGTAGAGTGGATAGATAAAAATGTTATCAAATAGTACAACGTTCTTAAAAATGAGTTTAACGGTCGGCTAGTTAAAATATGACGTCGCTTAAGCAGTCAACACAGAACCGTCAGCCAGTTCAACAATTACGTGACAACTGAATGCACACCTGTTGCGTGTATATGTACATCCGTTGCAATGTCAAAACGTTCACCTCGTGTATAATTGGCTACTAGCGCTTGCGTGATATATCGCCAGTATGAATGGTCTAATTCTAACTCGTTCACTGGTTTAATGTCACGTGTGTACGTCTGCTTGGTACATTACATACATATTGTTTACGCTCGTTACCACTGCCTTGCGTCCTGACTTACGATGCAACAACACCACTAGATGAAAATAACCCTACATTAGTTAAGCAGTCACAGCAGTTTGCTAGTATGCCTCTCGATAGTCCTAGTGAAATGTGGCACCTAGTATTTGGAAGCAATGTGAAGTGACTGCCAGTCATTCGTTGTCATCTTAACTAACTGCAACTGAGCCAACCCGTGTGTATGATTGCAGTATGCTGATCTTTGTACGTATGACCGCAGTCGTTTGCTCAACTGCGAACAGTTTTGTTTAACCGCATACGAACACTGTTAATTGCCGTATGCATCTGCGAAAGTGTAGTAAATTATGATCGAACGCATTTGACCTTTATCCCCCACCAAATTCAGTGTCTAGAACAATACAGCAGTGGTTGAAACTAGTGACTACTTTCCATACAAACATGAAAAGGCGGCGTCATGATAGAGACTAAGAAGAGAGAAGAGAAAAAAATTAAAAAAACCGCTTAATTAAACTAAATACACATTAGTTGCTCTGTATTCAAAAAGGACAACTTATAGTTGTATATTCGATTTCGCTACCAACTCGAGTCTGACAGTTGGTACAGTGAGGAACTAAATAAACGAAATGATAAACCCACTTCCTGGCCACAATTTCTGCCGTCTGACCCATAAGCAAACCGGAATAGGCATCAGTCAAGCCGTCGTGTACCACAGTGTCGATCAGGCGAAAATCACCCAAATGTGGCAAGCCGCTCGTATTCGGACCACCGCCGCGACGCAATGCGGAACCGGACGGACAGGCATGTGGGGCTTGGCTCATTGACTCTTGACCACCAGCAAGCACCCAGCCCCCATGCGACACATTGAAGCCACCTAGCCTGAGACGATCGTACGCAAGGCACACGGCTTTGAGGCCCGAACCGCACAGCATATTCACACTCCAAGTTGGCACTGTGTACGGAAGTCCTAGAAACGAGTAAAGGAACAAGTTGTAACGGAGATAGGATTACCAGTGACTAGACCTGTTCAGCACCAAAAACAACTGGGTTGTGTCGACACATTCGAATAAAGCATTCAAAATGTAAAACTCAGGAAAGCAAAAACTAGAAACACCAGATGATAAAAATGCGGAGTGAGACCAGTATGATACAGATCAACTTACCAGCCAGAACCGCTGCTTGCCGAGCAGGATTTTGACCAGCAGATGCGGTAAAAACCTGACCAACAATCACTTCTTCCAGCTGCTGAATAATATAATCTCTTGGGTTTGTACCGGTGATCGTACTTGAAGGAATGTCGTTTAGAACTGAAGTGATCACCTGTGAACCAATCTGGTGAGCGGATAGCGCAGATAGGCAACCAGACATACGACCGATGGGACTACGTCTAGCGGCCACGATGAACACATCGTGTAGAGTGAAAGGACTACCGGCACCACGTTCAGTTAACATGAAAGAAGATCTGAAGAGAGAAGACGTCAACTGTTAGTTGATAATGACACATCTTGTAGTCTACTTGCATAAAGTGTTATTCACGCCTCACAGGAGAACATCAGAGTACATGCTACCTAGCCGACTGACGTATGATGCATACATTATGTAGATCGGAATAGTACCAACGAATAAGCCTGAAGATCAGCAGTAAATCGAATTGTCGCCTACGCAAACATTTCGCCGTATCTTATTGGTTACTATGTTTGAAACCTGTCGAATATTTGACGCAAAAGTGAAGTAACAATGGGAAATAATTTGTCTGGAGTAAACTGAAAAATAAATTGATAAACACTAACGGCCATGTGTACAATGACGCCACAAATTTCTCAGTTGATTTCGCTAAACTACCAAACACGTTATGCTTGCAACATTAATAACACTGGAGCACAGCTGGTAGTCCGTAACGTCACTGACCACTATAGAACATATACGCAGCAAGTTCGATCACAACGATCTACCATAGTATGTACACCATCAAAATATGACACCCCATACAGCCGCAATATAACGGATCAATATGAAGTTGAGCAACAATCCATCCTATCAGACAACACACCGGTGTCTTCAGGTCAATCACGTGCATCAATGGAGATACGACGGGTCAAATGTGTCGCCATCTAAGCTACAAGTAGGTAAAAAAAAACGATCCGCTCTCCCGAAATGAAATGAGATTTTCATCGGCTCGTCGGCCGACATCATGCGGTCCGTCTTCCGAACGTAAGACGGCAGCGCTGTTCCCATATATACTAGCAACTCCTTTACAAAGTGAAATACAAAGAGAACAAGGTACCGACCCGGCTGACTGATGCCCGTTTGGATGGCATTCTGCATCAGGCTTTACCTAGCGTACAGCCTAGAATTGGGAGATTTTCGTGTTACAAACGAAATTGTGTATCATACGAAGTTGTTGCATTTGCGACTCCACGACTTAAACGTCAATTAACTAAAACAAAGGGACCGGCTGGAAAGTCTATGGGAATGCGACAGCTGCGATCAATTGTGGATAATGTTCAATTTATATGAAAACCAAAATCACCTACTATTCATCAGGAACAAATGTAATTAATTCATCAGTGTATAAAGAAGATAAATGGTGCGATATGTTAGCGTTTCGTCTGCTCTCATCAGTCATAAACGCAAAAACGTTTAGGCTATATATGACAGACGAGTAGAGATAGAGAGGGTGTAGACATGCATACAATCACATCACGTATTATGTCATCAACATCACGGTAACTCGACAGGTTGCTCCAACCACTTTTGTGCACAGCGCCGGTTGATGAGTTCTGAGCAACGTGGCTTCGCCAAAGGCCAGTAGCTTTGGGTTCTGATTGCGAACGGATATTTTGAATTATTTAAGTGGATCATTTTAGTGATCTCTTATCATGAGGTGTCTAGCAAACGATGATGATGGGTTTCTAGCAAATGATTCACCGATTTCAGATTGTTGTGCCATCAGTTATTTCAAGTATCCCGGAGCGTGTTTTGCCACTCGCTGAAACAGTTGTCGATTGATTGTAACTATGTAAACGTCACTGCAACTGCAGATGAACTGGTAGACATCTTGTGACAACAGATTCCTATGTTGATCGCGTTAGCTCATTTAAAATGTTGTTGGGCAATCGGAATCCGAAGTTACTGATCATCAACAAAACTACGTTGATTCGAACTCATCAATCGGCGTTGTGTTCGCAACAGTGGTGGAAGCAATCAATCGAATTGTCGCGGTGTTGATGATAAAATAATTAGTGTGAATAGATGCGTGTCCGTTCCCTCACAGTCTCTTTGTCACGTATTACTTGCATGTTTCACGTTTGCGACTGACGAGAGTAAACGATGTGTTAGCATTCATCACTTTTCTGCTCAGATGAAGTTGCTGAAGAGAACCCAGTATTTCAAGTTAAAACTACCCTATAATTTGATAATCACCACCACAGACAGCAATACATCAGTGGCTCTCACTGATGCTTAATTGTCAAACGGTCATTAAAAAAACAGAAGTGGGGGAAGAGACGCAACTACTAAAAATAGCTGTCTATATTCAAACATTCAACATCAAAGTACTTATACCTCCTAAACAAACAGTATGACTTAATATAACCACATTCACTTATTAGCCATGTGTGGCTCATCATCCCCCTACTGACACGGAACCCGGTCCCTGTTCTGAAGGTTGTCGTCCTCAGATCAGGATGGTCGAGAACAGGTGTATATCACGCTTAGCAGAAAACTGAAGTGGTAAGTCAACGTTTTGCTTCCACTGAATAAACTAAAACGATAGCTGATTTCAACTGAGCGGAACTCACGTCTGAACGCAGCTTCCTACATTCAGATAGATTATCAATCAGTCCATTTCGAAAGAAGCACCACAGAGTCGAGTTCCGTTATTGTTAGAGTTTGTCAGGATTTGAACTCTAGTCCACATATCCATGAGATGGTCGAAGTTCAGCATCACTCGATTCATAATAAGACGGACGATGATTCGGCCCGTATACTGAAGATGCAGAACACCATAAAAACGAACTTACCCACTCATGAAATCAACAGGGCTACTTAGGGACTTTCCCGAACATGCCGACAAAGTAGCCTAGTCTCGGTAGTGTGATATAAGTTAACAAAATAAACAGGCCAAGCCTGTAAGTGAAAGCAAATCAGGTTCATTTTATCCATACCGTGCTGCAGACAATGCTCTGTTTAACACTGGAGTTTGTAACACCCAACCGCTGTGAACCACATTTATATCTTTTAGTGGTTATTGGTTTCATCTCACTTCTGTCTGTAATCGAAATGGCTGCTTTGCAATGCCAATAATGAGTACTGTCAGTAAGACCTAACCATCATATTCCGATAAGGAGAGACAGGTTCAATGAAGCACAGCAAATTCACCTGATCATCTGAAGAATCGACTGACAGGATGCGAATGAGGCGTCAACTCACACTATTAGCAATTACAAACCCAATCAGAGGAAACAAATATTTCAAAAGCTTGTCTAATCATAACTAAACCATCATGTGCTTTTGTTTCAACCTCTCTACTAAACATTCAACTTTTACGGCATGCCTTTACTTATACATGTCCACTCTTCTTCTGTGACCTTAGTACTCACAATTCCGATTCTTCACATCAGCTGGCCATATTTACCTGATTTGAGCCGTCTGTAAACATCCATGCACTCTTCAAACATGATCATCCATAACAGCTCACTGGTATTGCTAGATTTTGTTACAATACCATAATATAACAGGGTGCCTTCCGGTTAGCCCACTATTTGATTAAATTTGCCACTTTCCCAGCGCCCCGGAATGAATTACTACATACTGACAGATTCCTGTTAAATCGTCAACACACGGCGGTCCTTTCAAGCGGCAGATTAAGTGACAGACTGCGGATACGATATCGGAGTGTAAGATACATTACTCATCACTATTACTGATGAGTAGTAGGGGATTTTGATTTTCATATAGATCGAAAATAACCCACAATTGATCGCAGCTGTCGCATTCTCATAGACTTCCCAGTCGGCCCCTATCGAACAGCAGAAGCACTGGACTCGAGTTTCGCTCTCATTAGAGCTCGTCAGTAGTGCATATCCTCGCCACTGCCAGGACCAGAACTACGGACACGCTGCTCATGAGGCAACCGTGTTTACCACTGCGCCACTGACCTCACATTAGGCATGACCGAATAATCATATGTGAACACTCAACCACTTTTGCTTGTGAGTAATGATCAGGTTGCCCGATCGCCTCGAGAGGAGACACAGTTACTGTCTGTTAACTTCAATCGATGACCCCTCGACTAGGACTTCTCTCCAACTTGGAGAGAAGTCCTAGTCGAGGGTATCATCACTGTTAGTCAGTAATATCACCTAAACTCACGACAGTTTGAATTTGCAAACGGAGCTTAAACGGTCTGGAAAAAACCAGCGAAAAGTGGACGAACAAGACACACTGAAATTAACAAGCACACTGTGAACGTAAATTTAACTTCTAGAACCCGGAAGACTGTTAGAGTAGCAGACAATCACTCTACTTTGCTTAAACGATGATCAAACGAAAGATCAGGCCTGTTCTCAGTCCATAAGAGCGGTTAGTAGTCAATTACGCATTCCGATAGTAAGATTCGATCATTTAATCGAACGATCGTGAAATCCAAATGGTCTCATGCATCCAATTCTGCCCTCGACGTTTGTAACCCTTGATACAATATATGAATTTGTTCACATATAAATCCTCTTGTTTCATTCTCCACTTATGCATGTTACACATCAGAACTCAGTTTGATTATTTGTCCCCACTATGACAAGGACAATTCCAATTTCGTGCTCACACATTAATTGGCTATGATTGTTCAAACTGTCTCGAAATTAAATCGCTGGTGACAGTTTCAATGCAAAAACTGTCATATACAATTTGGAAAACAATTACTAATCCAATAGGAGTGGATGGTTTGTGGGAAAAATACGCTAGTCTACTGCCTGTTTTCACTATTACTGTCGTGTATGCTACCTATCCGGACGACATCTGACATCAAAAATAGGCTCAACGTAGTGCAATACTTATAAGAGCTCGTAGTTACACACAAAGTGTGCAGAACAATAACCCAAAATAGATGTGGAGAAACGGTAATTTTCCAAACTGTAGATTATTTCGTTAGCGTTTATAAGTTTATGGTTGTTATGGTCTGCGCAGAATGCAGCGAAATGGTCTTACGTAAGAATGAAATTACGTGAAGAACTACAATACACTACCCGTCTGAGAGCTTTTGCAACAAGCGACGTGGAGAGCTGAGCTGACCCCAACCCAACAGAAGGCTTCTCCAGACTTTGTTCAACAAATCGGTCAAGGTTCTAACAGTTCGTGATCAGGTCATCGTCTGGCTATCTTTCATTTTCCAATTGCTTAGCGCGGGTGTAATTCCAGTGGTAAGCGTGGTCGAACAGAAGAAGACCATCTATATTGGTTACCGTGGTCATCGCTGGAGCTTTCCTAAATACACGTCCATGACCCACCAAGTCACATTCGATGGTTCAAAAGGCGAGAACAAGGGCGTTCGAAAACCAAAACTTCTACATAGAGGGACGGAGTCCGTGAACCACGAAACACACATTGTAAACATTACTCTCAATCGGTGGTTGGACGGCATTTTGATTTCACAGACGACGAAAGCTGGCGAGTGCACGTGTCTTTGTTATCCCGACATGTACCGTATCAATAACAGTACGGGCTGATACGGTGAATCAGGCCATCAACAGTCTCGGCCAGTTTGATCATAGTAACGGTAGGGTCAGAAATGACCCAACTTGGTAAAAACACTGCACTTTGAAGAAGTCAACTACATTGCACACAAGTCACTCCTAGCCGAAGGCGCCGGGTGGAGCCTCTCGAGCCAACCCCCATCTTCTACCTTGTATGATTCGTGTGCTTGCTGTAAGATTGGTTGGGTGGTGCGTCTGCTCTCACCCTTGATGATGGACCGTTGGAGGTAGTCCAGACGTTCGTGTGCCTTGGGGGTTGCATCTAGACTGACAGAATGTTTGATGGAATCACAAATCGTGCAACTAAGGTTCGAATAATGTTCGTCAACTTATGCCATCTGTGGCACCAGCATCAGTGAAAAGCTGAGTGCGTAATGCCACTTACTCTACGGCTGCGAAACTCGACATAGTTTCCGATCGCCGACGTCTTCAGTGCAGTGACAACGTGTTGTGAGAACATGATGCCATCAATGACGAAGATTGCAGAGGTTTTCGTGAGAAGCGGACTGCTGACGATTGGGGATAATGAGCTTACCTCGCAGGCTGTGTTGGTTTGGACACATCTTACGAACACTAACTAATCGGTTTCCTCCTCGTGCCTTATTTATACGTGGTGGGTTGGCCTGGAAGCAACAGTCCGATGGTTAAAGTATGACCTGAGTTAAGGTTATGAGGGCACTGATACCGAGGCTTGTTTCAGTAGGACATTCCTAGCATGCTGGATGGAATCCAAAGGAGAATGAACACTTTCGGCTATGGAAGCTGTCTAACATGGTGAAAATGGAAGTCAACTGCTCCTGAGTTGCGATGTAATGTCTTGCTCATTCCCACCTGTATCTTTCCACTTGTCGCCGTATTAAACCTTTAACTGATCCTGTTTGTTGTTCCATGTAGCTTGTATCGTGTTAAACATGTTTGATAATCCAGTCCCAGTGGGTAATACAGGAACCAACCAACCGCCATCGTCTGCATATTCAACACTGGTTTGTCAGTCACCAGAGAAATATTCCCCTTAAACATATTCGAAGTGTCTGAGCTACTTTCAATACGCTTTACCACACAGCCGAAGAGAAAGAGAGAGGATATGATTGTGGCCAAATGTTTTGTGAAGTGAAGAACTTGTGAGTTGGCCCGATTTGCAGACCGAGTGAGTGTATGAAGATTTTACCTAGTTGGGATTGTCCACTGGAACCCAACAACGAAAGGAGAAGCCCCCAGATAACACGGCAAACTGAACCAAAAGCAGTGTTCATGTCCAAAACACGAACACGATCGTTGGCTGCGTAGAAAATGCTCCCAATGCTTAGACTGCACATCTGACTCCTAATCGAGTGAAAACTCAAACAAGGATCCGTCAGCAGAACGGTTGTAACTGTTCGAACGCTTTAGGTAATCAGCTTCATACAACAAGATGTTTAGTATCTTGTCGCATACTCGGTCAAGCGTGGGCTAGATGGTATTGCCGGACTAACAAAACCTACATGGCAGCTGGAGTTCAAACTCGCAACCGTACGGCTAGAGTGGTCGGTGTTTTCATTACTTAACTATTTAACCTTTTAAAAACCACAGTTTATAAGTAGTGGGACAGGAGAGGGGAGAAGCTAATAGACAATGTCTGAAAATCGAAGGGAAAAAAACCCAACGTACACACACCTGCAAACCATACATACCATGTGTCATGCAAACAGTTGAAGTGTGCCAAAGTGAGAAGGCGTTGTAGGAGGAAGCATATACATACAGACAAAAATAAGGTGGAGTGGGTGAGTGAGTAAACGCACCTCCACATAGATATGTACTTATAAATGAGCAGAATTTGACAAATAGTTCATGTTTCTGATTTGAACACAGATGTCGATTCCAGGAGAGCTGCTTGTAGCCGAATCGACAAACACTGCGCACTTGAAGGGTCAGCGGAAGGTTGGCGGTTTGATTGAGCCGTTTGTTCACCCGTACTGTGTTTCGAAGCCCATCGAGCGGAGCACGAAGCCAACGAAGGTGCGAAAGTGTGACGAGGGCAACGCGCCAGAGTGGACCAAGCTACAATGGGTTCATTACACGGCATGCCGAGTGCGCCGCCACAACGCCGAAACAGATACTGTGAATACGAAGGGATCGTTTATAGTCAGTGGCTTTCATGATAAAATCATGGTGTATAAAAGATCAGCAAACACTGGGAATTGGTCTTAGGTTTAATGACAACTGAAAAAGATGTATTTGCTATTGTGTACTTCTAGAAGGACAGGACCAGAAAAGTTTAGTAAAAGTAGGGGCACGGACTACAGAAGGTATTCGTATACAGAAACATTGCAAACTGAATCAAACAGCAACAGCTCTTCAGGATATAAAGTAAAAAAGTGTAGACGCAAAGTTCCGCGACAACAAAACGATCAAAAACAATGGGATAAGATGTAGGACTGAGTATATAATAGGTAATTTAATAGCCTAGCACGTTCGGCATTCTACCTTCCTGATAAACTTACGATGAAAACATAATCAAATGTGTGGTAGTCAATGACTGATAAGCCATAAAACGCCTTTTCAGAAACGATATCATGAGATAACCAAACAAAAGCAGAACTGACGCAAGTATAAATCGCAATAGGTTGTGCTACCAACTTACTTGTGTCGGTAGTTGCAATACCGGGAGGCTGTTGGTTGTCGGACTGACTGGAATCAGCTCCGTTGGGCAGCTTTTGACACTGCGAGTGCTTCTGAAGGGTGTGCGGATAGAATCTGCTGCAGTACCAGATGCATTCCAACTCGGATGGCTGTCTGCTTGTGTACTCGATTCCAGAGGGACGAAGGTGGCGGTTTTGGGCTGGTCCAGAGGAGACTGCAGCTTCGTGTCAATCGCACAAATCCCCTCCTCCTTACTCGATTTTATCGGACATAATTCTGGAGCTGGGTTCAACTGGACTAAATGTACACCGCAGACAGGTAAAAGAGGCAAGCAAACGTTGCTGCATGGTTTCTCCCAAGTGGTTGTGGTGGGATCACGGAAGCGACAGCGTTGACTCGAAGTAGTTTTGCGCCATTTTGCCAGACGGTTACTGACAATCGCGAATTTCGAGACACATGCCAAATGTCGTTGATTGGCTACCTTGAAAAAAGGCGTGTTGTGCGTTGGTTTGCAGTAAACTAAACAATCCCAATAATAAACAGTGCGCCAACCTTAGGTACATCTTTCCGGCCGACTTGTGGAAATATGCAAGGATCATCATGTCTAATCCAGAACAGTTGCGGGCGACCATCAAACTAAACGATCCATGCATGTGTGCCTAATACCAGTCAGCGCAAACCGTTCATGTCCGCTAAACAACCATTCTGAAACCACTTGAAATTCGAGAAAACGTGAAACACTTCACACCAATTGACATATAGTTCACGATGGGCCTAAGTATAACCAACATTCTCAATCTCGCCCAACAACAAACTACATGCTCCAATTTTCACACAGGGTTATCAACTTGTGGCTGTAAACACTGACGGGGATGACTGAAAGTAACTATTGTAGAGTTGACACAGTCCTTTCAACGAGGTGCGACGCGATTAACAAAAAGTGCATCAACCAACTGCGTACAATAAAGTAGGCGAATGACGTGAACTCGATTGTACATAGCTTTTTGCACATGGGAAAACGACTCGTACATAAAAGCACGTGAGTGTTGGGAAACAATCATACATTACCTCCGGTAAGACAGCTCCAGGGTCTCACACTGAAGGCAGCTGAACATTCTCAGCAGTGAAAGAGATGTCGCTTCAATAAACTAGTTTGATTATTAACCCATAGTAAACGAATGGATTTCACCTTAAAATGTCTACACGACCATTCCGAAGATAACCTGCAGTTCCCAATAATTAGCATGTTTGCCCTCAAAAAGTTCAGTGGCATTTTTTCCGCCCATTTTCTGGACAAACGCGCATGCTACTGACAGAGACTGCCAAAGAACACAAATGGTGAAAATGTTCACATATGACTGTTTTTACGCTAGACAACGGGTTAGCATGGATATCATGATTACAACTGGCTAAGCAATCACCTTAGCCATGACGTTTACAACAGGTCGCTTCATACATCGTGCGCTTTTGTGGTACACAACTGTGTTGGGGGGGGGGGTGAACTTTGCGATGAATACAAAAAGAAATGCAACGAGACAAACGGAATACTTCTGGTACGTTCAGTAATAATCAGGTTGACTACAAAATGAGCCGTCCAAGCAAGATCGAGCAAAAAAAATGTAATGATCTGATTTAATATGCAGTAACTCTGCATTACAACACTAATAAGGCAATAGGCACTGGTGTGGTATCTAACTAAGTTAATTGGGCAATGCCGAATTCAAACAAGAAATCCGAAATCCCTCCGGTGAACGCCAAGATTATCAAGGCTTGCATGACGCTAAACTATTTAGAATTGCTTCGCCTAGATCGGAAAACAGCTGTGATCAACGGATTGTACAGAGGAAATTAATGTATTGAAGTTTATTTCTAAACATTCTGCCAAGCAGAAAAATGTTTCTTTAAAAGAAGATGTATCCAGATCCTTCACACAAGGTCATCACGAGACGGAAGGTAAGTTTAAACAAGGTTCAGAAACGTACTTTAGACGAGTGTCGCATGAAATTTCGTAGTGCCCTCTGTTTACGCATAGTGGTTGAATCTGGTTCAAATGAGCAAAATGGAGAGAACGTTAAGAAAACGGTTGACCGAGAAAAAACAGCACAGTCTAGCAATTAAGTTAGGAATAAGGTTGAACAGTCTCCAAGATTACTAACAGATCCATATGACAAGTATCAGTTTATATAATTTAGTACCATTAATACCATTACCAGTTCCGAAGTAAAATAAAAACTGAAACCATTCATATTGTCCAAATGGTTACGCGAAAATATGTAAGCATGCATCAGCAAAAGTACGACAACGAGTAATGATTAACACAGTCCACAGAAGTCGGCGGATAGAGGCAAGTTGAAATAATTTGGACAATTCGAAAACATTCCGAATCGTTGCATGGACAAACCCTGGTCAAAGATGTTAAGTCTGAATTCAGAATTGAGGTACACCGTTCCAAACTACAGTTAGGTGAGGAACTATACTGACTGGAGGTCGAACAATTAATCAGATTGTGTACAGTGCTTCCCGACAGTAGTTGATATCGGTTTCCCCAAGTCATCCACAACCTGTAAATACAAGACATCGACGCAGAAATATTTAAAAAAGCAAGTAAACTTTTGTTTCGCTTTTTTTGGGGCGCCATCCGTTGAGAAGTTTAGAAACTGAGGGTCACAGCATCCAAGATTTTGTTCCGAACAATTGCATTAACCATACAGTTGTTCTGGTAAAACAGTTGATGATGAGTAACTCACGATAGCCCACAAATCCTAGCAAGTTCAGATGTTTTCTCAGCAGCAGCAGCAGCAGCAGCAGCAGCAGATGGAACTAACTGAGACGTTAACGCAATGACCCAATCTTCAAGATCCGGGCGTCAATGCTGGTGTGCTGTTACATGGATTGATGGAATCTATTGGGAGCTCGATCACTGAATTCCATGTTCATGAAACATCCAGCGTATGCTTCAAATCCTTGTTTCCAAAATGCCTTCCGGATCAAATAAGTAAATCCCAATGACGCCCGATTGTTTCGACCGCTGTGGCGCAAACTTGCACTTGCAGGACACAAACTACATGTCAACGTCATCATACTTAAAAATCTCCGTTATTTCGTTCTTGAGGAGACCGTGTCCTGGACAGTAACGATCGTTCAAATATCTGCTACCAGTTTCAAATTAACCATACAAAAGCCGACGACTTTGTGTCAGACTGATATTGTCGAACGCGAATTCGAACGATTCAAGCTGCCCGTAATCGTTGGTGATCACTTCAGGAGTATGGTTTTTATCTGTGGTCTCATTTCGCCACTGAGGTCCATGTATGGCTCCCACCAACATGATGGACTGAGATACCAACATGAATTCTTTGATGATCGACTTCGAGCACGACATTAGCAAGATCGAACGTTCCTGGAACGCGAAGCAGACTGCTTGGAAAATAAAGTCAATGTTATGCGCACCGATCCAGATCAAACGAAGCGTGCTGCGACTTCGAAGTCAATCTCCACAGCGTTTAAAACGGACGGTAGATTAGGGCCCGGGATGTGTATCGACACCCAGAATTGAGTTTATTGTTAGATCTCGGGCCGGGTTAGGGCTTGTGGCGGCATATCGGCAAACTTTAGCATCCCAAGTGGGGTTGTGACAAGGTTGTCCGATATCCCTCTTCTTATTAAACTTTACCGCAGATGAGATCCTAGAGTGTGCCCTGACAAATTGCCAATATGATAGTGTGGAACGGCTCCCGGACATTCGACCACAAATTGCGCAGTTAGGCTCAAAGGGCGTTTGCAAACTTACGTCAACTGTGATGTCGGCATGATCTCAGTCTTGCTATGAAAGACCGAGTGTCCAATGTCACCATTAGGGCAGTCCTATTGTACGGCTCCAAAACCTCGTCCCTTCGTGCAGAGGATGTCTACAGTGTTCGTTTTCGACTATCTGTGTCTCCGAAGAATAAGCGATGTGTGGTGGGAACACCGTGTTGGCAGTGACAAAGTTCGCTGACGTATCTTCGGAACAGATAAACTCTGCTGACCCTCGAGCATTTTGACCTCGTCTCGCAGGCTTCGTTGGCTTGGTCACATCTTGTGAATGCCAACTCACCGCCTGCTACATCGCGTTTTGTTTGGAAGTGGTGGATTGGGTTGTAATCGGCAGCCTGGTGGTCACAGTATGATTTGGGTTCTGGGCATGAAGGCACTCAAACTGAAGCTTGCTTCGGTAGAGTGTTTTCTACGTCTTGGTCGGGGTTCGAAGGACAATGAACACCTTTGGTTGAGGACGCTGTTTGATGTGGCGGAGAATAGAAGTTAATGGCGGTCGTGTTACGAACCCCTGTGTGCGTCGGTATAATTTTTATGCTTTCTCCCTCAACGTTTTCCCTCTTTTCTAGCTTACACATTACCCTTTTCTCTTCTTATATTGTGGTACGCTTGCTACTCCATGTGGTAATAGCTTGTTAAATATAAAATATATGTGTCAATGGGTAGCTGGGATTCCTGATTGACAAGAATGATCATCGCCTTAACTCCAATAACATTAACGAAATGTCGTTTCCGAACAACATATCAACTATTCGTTCATTCATGGATCTTCGCAGATACTACGGCAGGTTTTTATTAGTTACGCAATTGTACAAGCACTCCTTGTACAAGGTGTGCACTCCTTAAATGGACTGACTGCGAGAGCAATGTGGCAGTTCGCCGGCGCGTATTCCGGAACGCTCGGGATGCGCGATCAATTGGTCAATTAATCACGGTACACAACTTGCGATGGTTGGGTCACGTACTTCGTATGTCATCTGTTCGTTTACCGTACCGAGCATTATATGCCGAGGCCACCAACAGTTAGGTAAAACCGCGTGGTGGTCAAGCAACAACGTGGTCACGAAATATGAAGACCCTGACTGCTCCATTGAGCAAAGTGGGTAGGTGTCGTCTGCCTGGCTGGGGTCCTCGTGATCACTCAAACCGCTGGCTAGAGACGCTAACCGAGATGGCAATGTGTCGCAGTCAATGGCGTACCTGTATCCATACCATTTCTAGTTCTTCCGCTTAGTCGTCTTTCATTAATTTTCAACCTTCTTAGCAACGTTTTCTTCTAGGATATTCCACTTCACTGTTGAGGCGAGCGGCGGCCCGAGCCACAGTACCTTTTGGTCAGGCTCATGGCTGTTAGGATGATGATGGTGACAAGTACTCGTTGACACGCAACGAGATTAAGCTGATCATCATCGTCGCAGCCGACGTATCAAACCGTTGAACAGATGCAGCAAGTTCCCATGCATTCTCTGATAGATCCAGGAAAGCTGTGGTGCACGTCACTGATTTATGCTCCTAAACGAATGGAAACAACTGTCAGATTGAGACGCTCTGGCTGGCGCATTCGCCAAACTGCAGATGGATCATACATCACTAATAGCCACATTTAAATCAGGAAACTAAATTTGTGTACCCCGCGGAGCGACTATAGCATTAAACCATAAAATTGGTGAATTACGACTTTGACATGATATATATCCACAACGCCCATCGGACAAGCCAACGGGTTTTCATGTTTCACTGGAACACAGTCCTGCGAATCCAAATAGTGATGGGATATCTTTAACCGGTCGTACGACAGCGCAGCTTCTTGTTAGTCTACAAAGAATATGCCTTTATCGGCGAATGTATGATCATGCCAAAGGAACTTGCACCTGTGTAACCGGATAACTTCACACCGCGTTTCTGCAAACCAATTACATGAAGACACTGTCGAACAATTAGGTCTATTGGTTGAGAACGGATGACGAACTAGAAAAATGGGTACAGGCATGGTTGAAGCGTACAGCCACTTCAGAACCACCGTACAAAACTTACAGTCTTGGCCGGTTCCAGAAACTCTATGGACACATGCACATGGGGACTCAGCTGTTTCAACTTGTGTGGTCAACGGAGACCATCCCTCCGTGCTGGGGTCACGCGATAATAGTTCCTATATTCAAAAAGGGTATCAGGAGCTCTTGTGAAAACCATAGGGGAATTAGTCTGACCCCAGTCATTTCTAGGGTTCTGGCCTCCATCATACTTCGTCGACTCACTGCAGTTCGGGAGTTAAACATTAGAGAAGAACAGGCAGGGTTTCGTCCTGGCCGGGGATGTATAGATCATATTTTTACCCTTCGTCAAATTCTGGAGCAGCGTCATGTATACCGCCGGCCAACAATTGCCGTATTTCTCGACTATAAAGGTGCATTCGATTCGGTGGATCGATCTACACTTTTAGAGTCGCTTAAACGCAGGGGTGTACCGACCAAGTATGTGAACATACTGTCGGCGCTTTACTCCCATACTTCGGCTCAGGTTAGGGTTTACGGTGAGTTGTCTGACAGCTTCAGCACCAGAATCGGCGTTCGTCAAGGCTGTCCCCTTTCACAATTTTTGTTTAATTTCGTCATGGACGAAATAATGGAGGACTGTTTGCGTCACTCAAATGATGCCGGTGTTGACCTCCTACCTGGTGGAAGGCTGACTGATCTTGATTATGCTGACGATAAGGTGTTGCTGTTTGACAACTTTCAAGCGGCACAAGCAACGCTGAATGCAATTTCGCGTTCTGCTAAGTACTTCGGAATGCGCTTTGCAGCCTCGAAATGCAAAGTGCTCCTCCAAGATTGCTGTGATCACGTAGGTTTAATGTTAGATAATAAAGTCATGGAAGTTTTTGACCGGTTTATATACCTGGGAAGCTGCATCAGTGGCGGCGGCGAAGGTGTAGGGAATGAAATAGAGGCGCGTATTTCTAAGGCTAGGGCGGTGTTTACTAATCTGAGGCACTTATGGCGACAGAAAGGTATCTCTCTTAAGCTTAAGGGTCGCGTATATCAGACGACAGTGAGGGCTGTATTACTTTACGGCAGCGAAAAATGGCCGGTCAGAGTAGAGGACGTGAACCGTCTTCACCGATGTCTGCGTTCAATCGCTCGTATCGGGTGGTCCCAACGAGTGAGCAACGAGGAGGTTAGAAAGCGAGTGTTTGACACTGACTGTCAAACGAGTTCTTTTATTCACTCACTACATTTGCACAGACTTAGATGGTTAGGTCATGTACTAAGGATGTCAGCTAATCGCTTGCCACACCGAGCACTGTTTGCCGACGCTGCGGTCGATTGGCGTAAGGTGCGAGGTGGACAGATGATGACCTGGCGTAGACAGATGAAAGCGTTCACGAAGGGGTTGGGCACTGTAGATCGGGTTCGTCTCCCGGGTTGGAGCCCTCGCGACTCAGAGAGTCGGTGGCTTGAAACTTTGGGTGAGATGGCGGCTAACCGAGCTCAGTGGCGTGAATGTTGTCGTTGTTTGGCCGAGTTGTCTGTGAAATGAATGCATTTGACGAAAAGGGACAGTGAAAGCTGTGAGGAAGCTGTCTTGCTGATGACGCCTTACTTTCACTTACAGCTCGGTTGTTTGTTTGCAAGGCGTAGGCGCCTTGATGTTGTATGTTTGAATGTAGACGTAGCTATTTTTAGTGGTTAGGTCCCCTCCCCTGCCTCTTTTTTCTTCTCTCTTCCTAAACAGGGTTTGTTTCTTAATGGTTGTGTGGCAGTTAAGCATCAGTGTGAACCACTGATGTATTGCTGTCTATGATGATGATGACGATGATGATGATGACATGGGGACTTTACGGAACAACTGGATGAGCAAAACCTCAACCACATTACGGACGCCTATACCAAGTGACTTAAAATTTTAAAACTATGAAACTAAATACCGCAGACCAGTTGTCAACATATACGACAACCGTTATTGTAGAAACAACCGGGAAAAATTGGCACTCAGGTAAATCCTCTAACGGTACAGTAATGTAAGTTGTAATGAAAGTTGGAAAGCAGACCTAGGCGCGCCACGCAAATCAACTAAAATTGGCTGGTTGATCGGATAGAAGGTGTTCAGAACAGCAATTACCCTGGAATGTTCTGCCGGACGCATGCGATCTTCGGAAGAAACTTGATAACTCGATGGTGAGGAAGACAGCCGAATCCCTATTATGTTCTCTGCTGTCAAGATGTTAAACTGATCGTACCGGAAAGCTCACTCAAACCTCCAGATCAATCGCAGACTTCAGACACATGAAAATCACGTTTAAAGAAGAGGAGCCGAAGTGAACAAATTTTAAGTCTATATTTCAAATTGAAATACAGTATTCGAGAAGGTGGCTATTTGCTCCAATTATGCTGAATGGGTGTCAGCCAACGAATTGGACTACGTGATGCATTCCTCGAAGATTGTTGATGTTTCAGTGTCTCCCGAACCAATACATTTGTACCACAATTTTAGATATACGAAATAAATTTATTTATTGCAATTTTTCCCTTCAGGCTTTCAGCTGGAAATTCCCAGAACTGGAGGTCCGAACGTTCAAATGGTGAGGATTTTCATCCAAACAGTTAGATTATCCATACAGGAAGCATACTTTCAGTTCCAGTTTGAACTGCATGCCTAACACTGTCGTTCACTTATAGTTCATGTCGTTGGCCCAGAATAAGTGACGAAAAGCGTGAGTACACTCAGTCAATACAACCTAAAACACGCCTTGCAAAAAAAAACAGGAAGTAGAGTACACAATAAACGAGAGTGCGTACAAAACTTAAAGGCAGAACAGGAAGAAAAATATTATCACAAGTTTCCGGAGTGTCTTAGACAGATAACCTACCGCTTACAAATAAATGACATCACTTTCAGATCGTGGACCAAAAGATAGGCAATACCTTGATGATTGTGGAATGCGACATTTTGACTGGAAGAATCATCTTTAGGTGATTGTGATGCCAGTTTATCCGTGCGGTGAGTACGTTTATCTTGCTCTAGTGCATACGGAATATATGCATCTAGTAGCTGTTGTCGGAGAACATCCAAAGCACGGGAACAAGTGCGTATGTAGGCCTGCCATCTGTCGATAGCTTGATCTATGGCTTCCTCGTTGGTGAAGATGCCAGCTCGTCTAAGAAATA
>JTDE01020984.1:49808-62750 GCA_014338405.1 Paragonimus skrjabini miyazakii
ATGAAACGGACGAATGTATTTACAAACATGAATTAATTAGAAGCTACCGGAGAGGTTCACAAAAAAATGAGCAGCCGAATGTTTAGATAGCGTTAGAAATCCAGGCTGACTTCAAAACGAAACGTTTCACTTGCTGGTAATTCACACACGCGATCACAAGCCAAGTGCATGAGGGTTCTGACCAAGACAAAAAAACAAAGGCTGAATTGTGTCGATTTTGATACATCGAGTCTTTGAGATAAAATTCTTTGAGATGAATTTCAGATGGACAATGTGAGATGTACATATTTCACTCAACCTCTACAGCCGTAGAGATAAGGCATACAGGATGTATACGATTCAGGCACGGTGGCCGTTAAAAAAAGGACGAGAACAAACGCGGACCAAATCAAAGCGGCACTGTTCACTAAAACTTGTTAACCCGTGTTTCGTGCACAAAATTTGTTAACACAACAGGTCCAAACAAAAAATACGCTCTATGAGCTTTCCGAAAATTTTACACTCCACAATGAAAACATAGATCTATTCCTGTCTGCTCAGCTTCGTTATGTGTTCAGCAAATATCATCTAGATAGTCGACTCCAAGATGCGAATAAACCTACGTAGAAGTTTAACCAGAGGCACGCGCCGGTTAACAGATGTTAACTGCTTCGGATAACTTTCTTCTAGGCAGTGCAAGCAATCGTGTATGACACTGAATAGTCTAACCCCGTATTAACGTGCAATAAATAACAATGCAACTTTCCTTACCAGTTGCCTGATAATACATGATACTGGACATTCAATATTAGTCAGACGAACCAACTGACGTGCGTTTCGATTAGGAATACTTAATTCGTCATGTATTCTTGCAGGAGAAACGATATATAGAATTATATACGTGTAACCATCTGATGGGAAATAACTGGAGCATTGTAATGATATTTGCTTCTAGCTTACACTATCACTCAAAACTGCAACCAGATTGGCACTCATCAACTTAGTTGTACATGTTAAATGGTCAGACAAGGCCCTTAAACGACGCGAAACAATGTTAGTTATCCTGTCCCACACCACCAGGTGTTTGGTGACGGGTAAAAGGCTCGGCTAATAGCAAACTGGAGAGCATTGTCCCGTTGCTCGAAGCTAAACGACAGTAATTGTGCTTACCAAGGCTACAGCCTACAACTTCACGCTTGGTTGTTGCTGTCTCTGAGCTTATACGAGTCAATAAACCCAGATGACGTAAGAGGGATTCAAAGCAAGATTTTCAACCAGGGTTTGCATATCTGCGTCGCAGAAGTGCCCCTGCAATATGCACAAGGTTTAAGAAGGATTCATAAATGCGTAATCAGGGTATTAAGAACGCATTTGGGTAGTTTCTCTTGTGCAAAGCAACAACTAGGGTAAAAGACAATGATAGCGACCAATGCGTGGAAGGAAAGGCTGTCATCTAATGATAGTATGCGTAATGTGATGCCGTTGAGTAATCCAACTGTTTACGCAAAGTGAGAAATCTGTTCTGGATGTGTCTTAAGGGACAACATATAGGGGGACAACATATAGGGGGGACATATATAGGGGACAACATATAGATACATAAAAGTGAACAAATTTGACTAGTGACTAAATAACTATAGAAATCCAAATTGTGTGTAAGAAAAGAGTGCAAAAGTCGCTCACTTGAGTAAGTTGGCTCCAGTGCGGCAAAGCAAGGTTTGCTGTTCCTTCTGTGTCCACCAAGCTCTTTCGTTGTCAGAACTCAATCCATCTTCAAACGACGGGTTTGGAGTAGACGCGGATGATGATGAAGACACGCTATCGCCCTCGGAAGACCAACAATCCATGAGATCAATGTGTGGATGAGAGAGTTGAATATCCTCTTCGCGTTCCCACGACTGAATCATAGACTGTTCGACCGGCATAACTTCGTGTCGCAGGTCAGTGGTCTGAGAAGGCGTCCGCCTCAAAAAAAACTCAGATTCTTCGCCGGCCATTTATTAGACACACAGAAACAACCGCTAAAAAGCAACAAAATAAGTCAACACCACAAAATTAGGAAGTCCCACTCGCTTAGGCCTCAGGTGAATCAAATTAAGCAAAAGGTGAGTCTACGACAACTCATTTGCAGCTTTAAGCAGGTTAGCGACATCACTCTGTCGCTATGGAATGTACTTTGCTCCTTAAAAGTATGAGGTACGAGTTTAATAGTGTCAGAAGCCTGTGTTCGTGCTCCCCCGTGACAGAACATGTCAAAAATAATGTGTCTGGGTAGATGTTTACGTGTTGAGCGGTTACACTAAAAAAGTTAGAATGAAATCGGCCAGACGATACCACTTGTGGCGACAAAAAAGCACCGATCGTTCTACAGAACAGCGAGTGTTGGACAAACGTGCACTGTTTTGCTAAACGGTTGCGAAGTTTCGCCTGCCCGGGCTGATTACCCATGCAATTACAAACGCTGCTTGCACAGGATTGCCGGTGTATGGTTTAACCACCATGTGAGCAACGAAGCCAACAAACAACGAATCTTCAGAGCTAGAAATATGAACTGCCCTATCACCGTCATTAGCATCGACGACAACAAAGTCGCAGTGGTTGACAATGATGCCCTTGAGCGTGATAACGGCAAACCCTATTTTAAGAAGAAAAAGAAAAGAAGTGATGCATCTACTAAAACTACTGTGTCCAAACAGGTAATCGGCATTAAATTGCAAAACAAACGACCAAGAATATGACGTTTAGAATACAGTTATCCTGGTACTTCTACTGCACACATCGCTATCATTACATCACAAACAAATCAGTTAAAACATGACATTCACGCCACTGAAACCGAGTAGTCGCCATATCACTTACTGTGAGAAGCTAGAGACAGATTGCGTCACTGCTTATGCGCTACTAGTGTACGTTCTCATTTCTCATTGCCAAGTCACAAATTGGCCGCACAGGACCCTACACGACAAGGGCTCAGTATAGAGTGCACGAAGTGGGAAACGATGGATCGGCATTAGTAATATGACCCCAGCATCTAACTCAGGTTTTTATTGGTCGGGGTTGATCAACCTTCAAGGTTGAAAGTGTTTTAACCACTTGAATGCATAACCGCCAACACCATCCGACATGCATGACTGAACGCAAACAAAGACGATCAAACGCTGAAGAACCTTATACCTTTAATCTTCCGTGACCACATTACGCAACCGTGAAATAAATTCGAAGTTCACGTTTACACAAGATGTTTTTAAGCCTAACGTCTCTCAAGTTGTAGAACACTGTCATGAGCATAGAAATGCGCGCACGTTGCCATCAACGCAAGGACCTCTCGAGTAAGCAGACCGATCAATAACCTCCGGAGGTTCACTGGCCAGTTCAAGATAAGTGTTATACTACAAACTGAGTAGCACCAGTAACACACTAAAGAAGTGGAAAGAAGGGAAAACATTACCAAACGAACACAACTACGGAATTTGTCAACCATGCCTTGTAGTCGATATTGTGCACGTCGGTGGAATTCTCACCTACAATAATATCATCACTTGAATACCGCGATTGCAGTCGTCTTCTGTTACCTCGTTTACCATGAAATAAAAAAGAATGTAAAAATTGGTCAACCTTGACGGAAACTAATTCCGGCGTCAAATTCATTTCACAGTTACTCGTACATGTTAACCTAAGATGACGTGCCAATCTGATTGACACACTTCTAAATCTAAAAGGCTTCAGAGAAGCAGATCGATCAACCAAGTCAAACGCATACTTATAATTGGGGAATGCATATTGTTGGTTGCCGGTACATACGACGTTCATGCGGGGTAAAAGCCACGCAGCAAGAGCTGCGTCGACTTCTATTTTTACGTTCGACAGCGTCTTCAGATAACAATGGTCCCGTCTCCCAAACCTCATCAAGGAGGCCAGGAGTGCCCAACTGAAGCAAGCTGCAATGTTAGTGCCATCATAACCCGAACCCAAGCCATATATAGACCACCGGGTTGATATTTCCAGCCTATCCTACCATGCGCAAAGCACACTGGCATTCGTAATGCATGTACAAGCCAACGAAAGCCGTGAAACGAGATAAATACGCTCATTGATCGACAGTCTGCCCATACCGAAAATAAGTCTATACACTTTTTCATTGTTGACACGATGGTCCCATCATACGTTGCTGCTTCTTCCGAGACATCAGTGGTATGAAACGCATACTCTGCGAAAACCTGTGTTAACAAGTCAGAATTCAAGCTGCGGTAAGATGATGAGGTAAGACGGACGTTAACACCTAAGTTACAAACGTTAGGCTCATTAGTCAGTCGTTTTCACATACGTCCTTAGCTAATCTCCTAAATACAAGAGGTTTTACCCAGTTGTCCAGCATAGCAAAAAGCAGATTTAAAAAAACTCCACCAGTGTTTAACTATCATCTATGAAAATCGGAACAAGAGCGTATGGGCCAGATATTTTGAAACGTTCTAAACCCGTGACGAAAGCGTAGATCTTGGCTCAGTTGGGTGGTTCCATACAGATAGATTAAGATATAACCAAAGAGAAGTATGTGGGATATAAAGTGGAGACAGGGAGCTAGCTTAACCGCCCTTCAGTGTTCTGTCCAACGATTCATATTATACATTATATATATATTATATTACTCCACTTTCGTTGACTTAGATGTACGCTTCGTATCTCACCCCATCGCTTGACTCACACTCGAAAACAGATGGAAGCATTGTGACGATCAAACGGTTATTTGACAAGAAACAACCAACAGCAAGGGTCACCACTGTCAACTCTACGCGTCTATCCAGCCAGCGACCAAGTTATCCAAATCATCTACAGTTAATTTGGTCATCTTCAACAAACCGCCACTCGAAATGAACCAGGCGCCAGATAATTGCCTATAAATGCATAGTTATGTTCACAGTGAGCATACTGTTGTAATACTTCGTCATACTTGTTTCGTCTTTGTCCTTTTTATTCCAACTTCCATACGTCAGTTGGCAAATGAGCGGTCTATTGCCGGAACCCACCAGTCTTTTGATTCCGATGTGAAATCGTTTGTGAGGCTGAGCTTCAGTGCATACAACATGCATGCCGATTTCAACAAACTTATACGATTAAAGCGACTTCGCGCAACTCAGGAAATTCAAGACAGCGTGAGGGCTAATTGAACAAACAGTATCCAATGTGTCAAGATCACCGAAATGATTGAATAAAAAGATGCCAGTATCTCAGTATCTACGGTAAACTCAATATACGTAATTAAATACATACGTCGCTCAGTCTTGAATTTAGGAGCAGGATTAGAAGATTTTGTGACTAAGGCAGCCAATGGTTTTGACAGTGGCAAACAAAGTGGTGGATTAATAAATAAACGTAGAAAGTGGGGGGGGAATCCAAACAAGGTGAAAAATATTACGAAAACGTTAAAGGAGAGTTAACGTTCTCAAGGATACAGGCGCACTGGTTCTTGCCAAACGCCGGTATACCGTAAAGCGTATCCAACTAGTACGAACAGGCACGTCTCCAAACTGGGATAGAAACTTGGCACCTTAGGGTAGAAGACGTGAACCGTCTGCAGGTTTTTGACCACTCGTTCGTAAAGGGTGACATCAGCGAGTGAACAACGAGCAGGTTAGGAAGCCGGTGTTCACCACTGATTGTCAAACGAGATCTTTGGTTTACTCCTTACGTCTTCACATACTTAGATGGCTGCGTCATGCACTAGGGATGCCAACTAGTCGTCTGCCACACTGAACACCCTTTGTCCACGCTGCGGCCGACTGACGTAAGGTGCAACGTGGACACACGATGACATGGCGTAGACAAATGAAGTCGTTCACCAAGAGGTTAGCTATTGCAAGTCGGGTTCGTCTCCCAGGCTGGGGACCTCGTGACTCCCAAAGTCAGTGGCTTGAGACGTTAGGTGAGATGGCAGGTAATCGAGCTCAGTGGCGTGAACGTTGTCGTTGTTTGTCCGAGTTGTCTGTGAAATGAATGCATTTGACGAAAAGGGACAGTGAAAGCAGCAAAGAAGCTGTCTTGCTGATGACGCCTTACTTTCACTTATAGCTCGGTTGTTTGTTTGCGAGGTGTAGGCATCCTAATGATGAATGTCTGAATATAGACGTAGCATACTTTTTAGTAGTTGGGTCCCCTTCTTTTGTTCCCTTCGCTTTCTATATAGAGTTTGGTTCTTCTCTTTCTTCGTGGTTGTGTGGCAGTTAAGCATCAGTGTGAACCCCTGACCTATACTGCTACTTTGACGAGGTGGTCGGGCTTGTATATTATTTGGACCCGGTGGGCTATGCTGATTAGGACTCCGGCCCTTCCAGGTGCAACCTTGTCAGACAGGCCAAGGGGGAGCAGTCGGACGAAAATCAGTTGCAATCATAGGATTGTATGTTGCACTACTGGCCGCGTAGGAGTGCTTAGGTAATGAGGTACGAGCCTATCAGCATCCAGCAAAACAGTTTTTATAGTTGCGACACTGCTGTCTTCCGTATCAGGCAGAAGGGGGTTAGAAAAGGTACCCTCAAACATAGAGCACTCCGATCGCCCAAAGGTTGACAATGACCGCCGGCGTATTATCCAAAACGGTCGAAAAGCACCTGGTGTCTCTCAAAAGCCTGATGTAGCTTCGAGTACATCCACTGCGCGCAGCAGTGCTCGGAATGAGAAATCGAAGTATAACTCACTGCGCCCTCAGGCTAGGCAAGCCCCTCATTGCCAAGTTAACCAGACTCTTGAATCATTGGCTCGGGTAGGATCCCCCAAGAAAATCTTGCATCCTGTTGTCTCGCAGGCCAGACTTTTGAGTCAGAGACTCGGGGTAGGGTCCCTCAAGTTAACCCCCTTCCACGGCATAAACGACCGGGAACTATCAGAAGCTATCGTTCTCCAGACAGTGACATTATTCACCCAACACAACTTCCTCCTACTATTTTACCCCATATGTCTTCTGATGTCCATGTGCCTTCGGGCGAAAACTCTTCTCAGAGGCCAAGACAGCTAGTAAACATTGGAGCTTACGAAGCCCGCACTCTCCGACAAGTCGGTCAGCAGGCTGCTCTGGTAGGTGCTCTTCCAAGTCTGCAGTTTGATGTGTGTTGCTTGCCGGAAACGGTGCATCTTAGCACCGTTGTCTACTTGAGTTCACCTCTAGATAAACGTCGATCCAAGCGCTCCTCTCTCTGGTTTTCTGATGACACCGAGGTTGAATCTCGTGACCAAACTGGAGTGGGAATTGCACTGAGTTCCAGAGCAGAGCTATGCTTGCTCGATTGGATCCCAGTGAACAGTCGCTTGTGCGCTATCAGACTCAACACATCGGTTAAAGTTTGTCAGCGCAAATCAGGAAAGCGTTGTTTATTCGTCATACCGGCGTACGCCCCAAAGGACAGCTGTTCGGATGCTACCAAAGATGCGTTCTATGACGCCCTCATTGACCTTCTAAGGCAAACTAAACACTCAGACATCATCATATTAGCGGGCGACTTAAATACTCAGCTTGGTCGTCTTTCTCCAGAAGAGAAGCGGTTGGGATGTATGTTTGGTGTCTGGGCACAACGCACTGACAATGGCAAAAAACTGCTGCAGCTGTGCGCATCCCATGGCTTCTATATTTCGAGCACCGCATTTCAACACTGGAAGAGACACTGTGTTACTTGGAGACCTCCCTGTGCTTCTCAGCCGTGGACACAGATCATGTAGCAGTTAGTTACACGTGGCGTCACTCTGCTAAAGACGGTCATGCCTTTTGGAACAACCACCAAGATCTGACCCATGCTGTCGTGCGTGCCCATTTTGTTTTGTCATTTGCCCAGAGGACCTACGCTTGTAAATGCAAGGTACTTAACTGGCATTCGAGCGATGAGGATGTAAAGAACGCTAACCAGGAGGCGTTGGTGAACAAGTTGCCCAGTTCGAGTCAGGTGAGTGATCCTAACGAACACTGGGAACAAATCGCTGCAGCTATGAAATCATGCAGTGAAGAGGTATGGTTCGAAGGAGCTGTTCATTTGCGACATAACTGGATTTCCGTCGCGTCGATAAACCTTATGAACAAGCGTCGTTCGATTCCACCTGGTTCTGAATATGATGACCACCATCGAGATATTAGACGCGAGCTGACTAAAAGCTTTCGCAAAGGCCGTGATAACCACTTGATCGCACAGTCGAAAAGGATAGAAGGCGCCTTTTTATCTGAGAATAGCAGAAGGCTATTTTCCCTGATTCGTGGTACTACTGGCCGTCGAGTCGGTGTAAGTGAGACTATATGTGAAGAATATGGTTCACTTATCACCAGCCAATCGCACCGACTTGACAGGTGGGCTGAACATTTTGAAAGGCAGTTCAGTTGGCCTCAACCAGATCATATGGACGACGGAACCCGAATGTTCAGCTAATGCGTTCCAGACGGCCATCCGTCGGAAGCAGAAATGTTCCTGGAGCTTAAGTTATTGAAGCTTAATAAGGCTTCCGGTCCAGACCTTCTCCCTCCTCTTTTCAAAGATGGTAGGGAGAGGCTGATATCAGAACTGACGCAACTCCTCCAGACGATCTGGGCGACTTAATAGGTGCCTCGTGATTGGTGTCTATCAACATTCATTTCCGTTTTCAAAAAGTGGGGACCGAATTCAATGTGACAACCAAAGAGGCATCAGTTTGGTGTCTACTGCGTCCAAGTTACTCTCTGGCCTCATTCTACACTGGCTTATCAAGCCCAGAGAAAGTCAGATACGCGAAGAACAAACAGGATTTGGATCCGGTCGAGGGTACGTTGATCACATTTTCATCTTGTGGCGGATCTTGAAACATCGGCACTCTTACAGGCAGCTGACGGTTGTCGTCATTTTGGACCTAAGGGCTGCCTTCGACTCAGTTGCTTGTAACGTTCTCTGGAACTGTCTTCTTCGCAGAGGAGTACCAGAGAAATACGTGAATCTGTTGAGATCACTGTATGCTCACTCTGCAAGCAGGGTGATAGTTTATGGACAACTGTCTCCAGCGTTCATCACTTCTAGTGGTGTTCGTCAGGGGTGTCCGATCCTCCCTCTTCTTGTTCAATTTTGTCATGGACGAAATTCTGGAGGGTGCGCTTGAGTAGTCCAGTGAACTTGGTGTTGAGCTTCTTCCTGGTGCCCTGTTAACCGATCTGGATTACGCGGATGATACTGTATTACTTTACTCCTCTGCCGAAGACATGCAGACCATGCTGAACAAGGTGAGTGACCTGCCTGGTTTATTTCGAATGCGCTTCGTGCCTTCAAACTGCAATGCTGCTTCAAGACTGGGGCATTTCCACTTCTACTTTCTTCATTGCAGGTAACCCGCTTGGGACTGTGAACAGTTTCACATACTTGGGTAGCATTATCTCGTCAGCCTATAACATTGCTGATGAGATATCAGCGAGAATAGCAAAGGCATGAGTTGCCTTTGACAAACTGCGTCATTTGTAGTGGTCAAGCAACAATGTGGTCACGAAATATAAACACTGACTGCTGCAATGAGCAAAGTGAGGAGGTGTCGCTTGTGTGGATAGTGTCTATGTGATAACTCAAATCCCTGGTTAGAGAGACTATCTGAGATGACGGTGTGTCGCAGTCAATGGCGTACCTGCATCCATATCATTTGTTGTGTTACGATTATTCATAGTTGTGTGGGCTGAAATACTGCCAGGGCGCCCAGACTTATACAGGAGAACGATTAGTCTTCAACCAAAGCCTTTGGCTAGAAAGCCTATACCGCAAGGCATTGGGTGGGTGGCAGTGTACCAGAACTGGTAATTTTTTCGGGAAAAGATGCCAACCTTCTTCAAACTTCCAAGCTGGGTGACCAAGAGACTGGCTCGTCAGACCACACAGAGCACTGTTTGCCGACGCTGTGGCCGATTGGCGTAAGGTGCGAGGTGGACACATGATGACCTGGCGTAGACAAATGAAATCGTTCACGAAGGGGTTAGTCAGTGTAGATCGGGTTCGTATCCCAGGTTGGGACCCTCGCGACTCGCAGAGTCAGCGGCTTGAGACGTTAGGTGAGATGGCGGCTAATCGAGCTCAGTGGCCTGAATGTTGTCGTTTTTTGGCCGAGTTGTCTGTGAAGTGAGTGCACTGAATGACGCGGGGCAGTGAAAGCCGCAAGAAAGTTGTCTTGCTGATGACGCCTTACTTTCACTTACAGCGCAGTTGTTTGTTTGCAAGGGATAGGCGCATTGATGTTGTATGTCTGAATGTAGACGCAGCTATTTTCAGTAGTTAGGTCCATTACCCTCCTCTTTTTTACTCTGTTCTCGCATAGGCTTTTTTCTTTCTTCCTTCGTGGTTGTGTGGCAGTTAAACATCAGTGCGAACCACTGATTCCTTGTTGTCTATGGTGATGACGATTATGATGATGATGATGATAATCCATACCATTTCAAGTTCCTCCGGTTAGTCCCATTTTATTAATTTACAAAGCAAATGTTTCTATTTGTCAGTTTAGGGTATGGAGTAATTGCAACGTCGAAGATCAGCGCGAAACAGACAGCTGCACGGTCGCTAACACCCAGAGAAGCATTGATCCCAACAGCGTCTACCATATACGGCTCGGTAATGAGGAGTAAGTTCAGACGAGGTGAGTCGTACATCTCTCTTTAGCGAGTATATTGTTGTACATTTTCCGTTAGGCCGACTTCCAAAGTGAGACTGCAGAACTCCGTAGCTTCTGCACCAGAAGCCACTCGGCTGACGAAGTTAATCCTTGGAAAGTTGAAATCTCCTGTTACTGATATTCTACTGTTTTTGAGCGCAGCTGCCCGGCGGATAGCTGCGCATAGGATATAGAACCATTCTGTTGACACCGGAGGTGGTTTGTACACTGTGCTAATGGTCAGGTTAACTGAGCGAGAGATAGCCAAGTGTTTGCCTGAAAAATCCGGATAGTGTTCTTTTGGTTAGGTTAACCATTTTCAGTAATTCGGTGATTGATACGCGGATGCGAAGCTTGCAGCACATGTTCCCCGGTTCCATTCAGTTTTTGCGCGATTTCATACAGGTGTCGGTTTTTCTGAAAAGTAATAACAGAAAAAGTGATGTTGCACCGCTCCAGGAGATCACACTTTCAACGATTTAGTGACCAATATGCGAGCAGGAGGCCTATAATCCAAGTTCCCCCGGTCGATACGATTTTTCTTCAAGTATCACGCAGGTATCAGCTTTTCTGAAATGCAGTCATGGAGAAACCAATGTAGCACCGCCCTAGATACAATCTGAATGTACGGGCAGAGAACGATATAATTCCTGAGATGGAGTGAACAACATAGCTTATCTTAGTGATTACCTTGGTTGAGAAACTACAAGTCTAATAACGCTTTAAATTTGAACATAGTGGTGGCATAGATTACAAGTGGGGGTAATATATACCAATGGCTCACCACTATGAGACAGCAAATTCTGCCTAACAAAAAGCCAAAGCTTTAGCTTGTATAAGTTCTTCTCGTGGCCTCGTAAACAGTTTTGGTCCGCAAAGGTGAAAAAAGTAAAAGAAGAAAAAAGGTCGCCTTGAAGTCTTCGGTAATCGCGTGGGTAAATAACAAGAATTTCCAAACAAGACTCGTAGGTAAAGTTTCAAAAACCTGATATTGTTTTCGTAGCGGCTTATTGAACACGTCCCAGCGCATGTGTATCTTTTTAAGGCTATTAAATACAACTGAGTTAGCATACTGAATTCAGGTGTGGACATAGATCCCATAACATATTTGCAAAGCTTTGATCTCTATGCGGAGGATGCTGGTTTTGTCATGCTTAATACAGCATAGCTCTTGTTAGTTGCCTATTCATGATGATAGGAGAAAGTTAGTTTAGATGACAGTCAGACTCCTACATCTTTCTTGAGGTCCATTTTGGCCACCACTACAGCTTTTTAAGCGGTTTATGTAAGGGACACGTTTCCAGATTTCCTACCAAGAGACATGTATGTACAATTGCCGTTGATGGTGAGACACCACTCCCGTGAACATTGCTTGACGGCAACGAGGTCAGCTAATAGAACGCCCGGGTGATGGGAGTTCCGAACTTTAATGTCATCTGCATACAGCAATGAGTTTTTGGAGATTATATATGGAAGGTCGTTGATACAGCGGCCCAAAGACAGGGCCTTGAGGCACACCTGATGAAATGGGAGGAGCCCGCTCGACTATTCAGAAACAAAGCTATCCGTCGGAGAATCTAATCCTGAACGCCGCATGCCTTTAGTTTATCTAAGTGTGGACCGTAAGACACTTGGACAAACGCCTAACCTTAAAAAAGGGATGATGGGGACTGAAGGTTGAGGTGTTCTGTGTTAATCCTTATTCAGAATGTCTCACACATGGGCAGAAGGTTCTGTGAAATGGCGTAAGCTAATATCACATGGTAAATGATTTTTTTTGGTGCTCACTGCGTTTACTCGAAGGCCACATGTACTACTTGGGACGGTTATAAATGGATTACCAGTTTACTCATTACCCCCTTTCTGATGACTCCTAACAGATTTCATAATAGTGAACTGTAAGCAAGGTTGTCAGAAAAAGAAGCTTGTAACTTATGAAAAAATACATCACAAGATTGGGCCATATCAGGATATAATGAAGTGCAGCATATAGTTCGAACAGTGTGAAGGAATTGCTACATTATTATACTCCACACTGTCTTATATTATTTCTACATCATATTGTCCTCTTCCCTATCACACTGATCCCTCCATATATTATCCTAATCTACTTTTCTTGTTCGTTATGTTATAGATCACATGCCTCGCTTTCTGATTGATTAAAGCCTTTATATCAGGCGTTGTCTTCTCTGCGCTCTCGATCACTTCTCTCAAGTCTATTCGTTCATCATCATCATAACATCATCATCATCATCATCATAGACAGCAATACATCAGTGGTTCACACTGATGCTTAACTGCCACACAACCATGAAGAAGAAGAAACAAACCCCGTTTAGG
>JTDE01020987.1:2132-14841 GCA_014338405.1 Paragonimus skrjabini miyazakii
GGACACTTTCGACTTGAGAAAAAAACGCCCTAACGAAACCGAACATTCGACAGAACCGACGTTACAGTCGCACGACAATGAGCACAAGTATCCCATGGGGTGGAGACGGCGGACGAACAGATGCTGCAAACCGGTCAAACCTATGCAAGTCGATCCTCGCAAGCAGTCCTAGGACTGAACCCAACAATCTTCAGGGGGCGCCCCACCCTGTGACCGTCCCAGGGGCGCCTCCGTCGTGAGAGCGAAGGAAAAAAATCATTCGACTCAGTCCGAACTAGCAGAACTGTTCAAAATCGGTTGAGACTTTTTTATACCGCTATACACTTGTGTGGTCCTAACTGTTTCTCATGATGGGGGGATGTGTGTGCATGACGTGCCCTACAAATAACTTGTACTTGTCGCCCTACCCCGCACACGTTTTGTAGCGGAACAAAGCTTCTTATTTTGAACGCGTCTTTTGGCTTGCCCTGGGAGTGATTACGGGAACAGTCGCGGTACTATTCGGGACCGAGATTTTCGTGTGAATTATTACCGGGACGAGAATCCGATTTTATCGAGCGTACCACTATACCGAGATCGAACCAGTGTACCGTTTAGGAGGGTTTACAACAGTAATGGAGCAGGACCCACAAACACTAGTGTGTCTACAACATCAGGACAAGGTCCTCCGGAAGGTGATTGAAGCTCTGACAAGTGGCGTGAGGATCCTCACAAATAATAAGGAAGAAGAGCTGAGAATAATCGCATCCCAATGGAGAAGAGTTGGCTTAAACAGTGCGGGCGTACTGACGTGGCAGCGTGGCGTTTGGCGCCTTTGCGTGGTAATCATCCCGAAGCAACTGAGGAGTAAACTGGTAGCAGACTGTCATGAACTGGCACACACCGGATGCAATAGCACATACGATCTTCTGCAACAAAGAGCGTATTGGCCGAAGGTGTAGGAATATGTGACAGCTTACGTGCTTGCGTGCCAACAGTGTCACTTACTGAAAGGCGACAATCAGGGAACCCAACAGCCCTTACAGCCAATATCAGTCTACGAAATTGGTGAACTCTGGTCGATGGATCTTATGAGCCCATTTCCACTGAGCGCCCGCGGTAACCAGTACGTTCTAGTCATAACAGAACACTACTCGTTGGATCGAAGCGACTGGAATTCAGGATCAAAAATCATCTACAGTTAGAGACATGGTGATGAAGCACATCGTAGCAAACTACAGTGTACCAAAGACGATCTTGATCGACCAGGGACCATGCCTTGAAAGCGAGGAGTTTCGAACACGCATGCAACAACTGGAAAGCAAGCGCATCCGAACGACACCATATCACCCGCAAACGAACTGCCTAACTGAACGTAACAACCGAACGATCGAAGAATGGTTATCAGCCAAAGGAGGTGATTGGGAGTCTGCGTTGCCACTGGTGTTATTGACCCACCGGGCGTCTGTGCAGGCGAGCACGGAGAAATCTCCATTTTAACTGATTTACGGTGGAACCCTTCGACTTCTGGTGGATCAGGACATTGGAATATGACCAGAGTGCATTGATTCCGCTAAAGAATTGGTTGCCGAAAGAGAAAGCCACACGAAATCTGAAAGCATCGCAGGCGCGCACAAAGGAGCAATCCGCAACGCCATTGTTCGGCAAAACTAGAATGTTCAACCGAGGATACCGGGTGAAGTATCGTGATCATCGGAACAAGGGAGCCAGCGGCCTAGGGTCAATAAAACTTCTGCCTAAATGGAAAGGTCCGTATTTGGTAATTTCCAGACGAGGCCCAGTGTATACGATCGAGAGGGACGGGGGGACGAAACGATTGCATGCCAGTGAGTTAGCAACGTGGCACGACATGCCGGCGCAGCGAACCAGAAGATCAATAATCCGGGAGGAAACACCGCGTCGATCGGAGAGGATTCGTCAGCAGATGCGGAGGAACCAAAGAACCTCAGAAGGGAGAGGAGTGTTGTATAACGGGCAGTCTCGTTGTGAGTAGTATACTACTCACAAGTAGTATGTTACCCACAGGCAACGTTCAGGAACAAAAGGGCAAGCTCCGAACGCCAGGAAGACGACAGACAAGAAGGGACTATCAGAATAGTGTATGCGTGCGGTGTGAGAACTTCCACCAAGGCGAACGACAGCGTACTATCACCCGGCGTATGTGAATGCATGTCTGACGTGCAAATGAGTGTACGCGTTTGAGATTTGATTTTTGACAACATATACGAGAGTTTGCGCAAGAACCGAATTCTCAAGCCAAGCGTCTTTTGCGGTTACAACACTAGTGCTATATCCGCTTTCTTTCGGCATTACTAATGAGGATTCCCCGTGAATGGCAGTGAACTAGCTTTTTCATTACTACATTTTGATATCGGCTGTCGTATCTAATATTCCATAGTCAGCAACTCACTGGCAAATGTTACAATAACTATTTTGACTTTTTTTTTCTATTTCGACCGAAAATTAGAAAGAAACCTGGCTTCAATCAAGATATCTTCATTGATTTCATGGCTGCGCAAGTGAAGACGCTTTCGTTCTTGGCCTATGTGATCAAAATATACCAAGTATGTTACAACACAACGTACTTCACAGTTCTGATTTATTTTTCAGCATTACCTGCTACCTTTATTTGTCTGGCTCATTTAAATAGAGATACGATCTGCCTAAAGTGCTCGCTGTGTTTTGTCATGTATCGCTATACAGCACTGATGGTGGCATAGTTTATCTCTTTGCGTTTTTCGTCGATTTGAGTAAAACCGAGTGATGACTAGCAGCGTTTTGTTTTCTTCGTAGATTTTTCTCGGGTTTGTAATCGATTTATGAAACACCATCGCTTAAACCCCATTTTTGCTTTATCAATTTCTTGTCTTCATGACTAATCTTATTGTCAATTAAAGTGGACATCACTTGGTGCATGATGTTCGATCATTTGTTTCTTCTGGGCACTGTTCGCATGTCAATCAGTTCGCATGTTGTATCAGTACTTTCGAGATGTGACTTAGAACAGTTCAACTTATCGATTATAAGTCTTCAAAGTTAGGTATCGTTTACTTGTTCGTCTGCCTCCATCCTATAATTTTGGAAGCAACCTGAAGTTAGGAGGTAAAAGTTTGGGGATTAATATTATAGCATCTCAATTTATGGGCATTAATTACTATTCTGATTTTTGTAATATACTATGCTGTTGGAACGGAACACACCTAATATTCAACTAAATTGGTTAAAACTGCAAGGACTGGCTCGTCTTCTCTGTCACAAGTCTGTTCACGTCTGTCGGTGTCTCTCAGTTGCCAACTTTTCAAAGGTGTTACTATCTCCTTTCGTTCACAGTGCGAAAATGCAGTTGGCTGGTAAAAGTTGAAACACAGAATGTAATCTCCGTAACCAAGTGATTTCTTGTCATTCCCACAAAGTGATGCTTCTCGCTATCTTTACCTCGTGCGTTTTGTCGTGTTTCTTTCCAGGAATTGGTGGAACGATATTCAGATAGTCTGGTACAAGGCATGATGAACTTGCTGTATAATTGCCCACCATCAGTAACAAACATGCGTAAAGAATTTTTCATAGCCGCCCGGCACATCTTAAGTGCACAACAGATCAGACCTAGTAAGTCATCTACCATGTCTGTATAGCGTATCACTTATCTGTTTTGTTTTCCTTTTAAACCTGCTTTCAAAAGCTCATCAAAGAGATGAGCGGTCGTGTTTCGTTGGATTATTCACACTTTCGAATTAGCCGTCATTTGCACTCGAACTTTGATTTCATTTCGGTATGACCCACTCCAAACTTCGCACGTTATTTCTGTCCCCTTTCTATCCATAGAATTCCTTGATGTTCTCGATGAACTGATGAATGAAGATATTCTCATTGGTCAAGGGTACACCGTTCGGGACTCGTTGAGGTAATACAGGTGTCCGTTTTTAGTTAGTCCCACTAGACAGGTTTAAACTATGAACCCTTGGTAAAAACGCCGTCTGTTTGTTTACGCTACTTCCTGCTTCACTAATATAGAGCGTAGTGAAAATGTGTCAAATCAGAGCTCTGGTTGTTTGTTTGCGCTATTTCCTGCTTCACTAATGTAGATCGTAGTGAAAATGTGTCAAATCAAAGCTCTGTAATAGTGCCACTTCGCTATACTGACCATTCGCACATATTGCACATGTGTACGGCGTACGTAAATTGGCCTACCACTGGGTAGATCTTCTGTAGAAAAACTTTTGCCGGGTGATCCACAAAAACTTGTCCTTCTCCATCGTAGCAGTGAGAATTCCCCCCACCAATGCCACTCACACCCTACATCAGTGAGTCTGCTCGCTGGCCACACATGATATGGTAGTACACAAGGACTAATTCATAAGACAATGACTGAACAGACTAGGTTTTCTTACATCGGTGTCGAATTGTGGCACTGGTGGGACACCGCTGACGTCATTAGATGTTTAGTTTTCATTAATACCCATGGTTACTGTGGCTCGCGGTGCAGTTGGTCTTGAACATTAGTTCATGAAATAAAAGTGTAACAAACAAGTATAAATGTATGACCGGGAAAAAGAAGAAAAAGAAAACAAACAAGTGAAACCAATCGAGTCTCGCGTAAAAGAAGAGTCAAGAAGTTTGCGAATGCAAGCCTTCCACTGACTGCGACGCTACCATGTAATAGGGTGTTTCCAATCAGCGTTGATATAGACGGAAGCAAACTCCCCAACCGGCAAACCACCTACCAACCTTGCCCAATGAAACGATTAAAACCATACTTAACAGTGTGCGGTGCGCCAGACGACTCATTGGCACACCGAGCTCGTGACCCAACCAGTAAAGACTGAGTTTTCACTCCCTCAGTTATCAGCCACAAACTTGTACATTTCCTAAATACGCACTGACGAACCGTCGCGTTGCCGGCCCGTTTGAAACAGACTAACTGGCCAAGACAGTGGTGATTGAACACCAAGAGTCTATATGCATCTTTCGTACGAATGGGCCCGGTCTTCGATTCATAAAAGAAAGACTGAACGCACACACGCATACTTTCTTCGTTTAATCGACAACTGGATGTCCTTGAGACGTCACAAGTGGTGGCGGTCGGCGAATACACTACGTGAGATCGTTCTCGTGGACGCGTCGTCAGCAAATTATAGGTTGACGAGATGCCACTATCCAGGGATGTGAAACGATCGACGGTCTGCCAGCAACAACAAAGACAGCGTCAGTGCCAGCACAACCTTTCAGCAACAGTTAACACTGTGAAGGTGCAATTTGTGTACAATACAGACCAGCTGTTCCACTTCATCGGCCTAGCATGTAATCCGTGTTCTCTGTAGAAGAATTAAGTAAAACAGTGTTACCGAATCAGCATCGTCATAGACAGCAGTACATCAGTGGTTCACACTGATGCTTAACTGTCACACAACCACGAAGAAGAAAATCAAACTCTGTATAAGAAAAGAGGAGAAAAAAGGGAAGGGGAGGGAACCTAACCACTAAAAAATAGCCACGTCTACATTCAAACATACAACATCAAGGCGTCTACACCTTGCAAACAACCGAACTGTAAGGTAAAGTAAGGCATCATCAGCTTTCTTGCGGCTTTCACTGTCCCGCATCATTAAATGCACTCACTTCACAGACAACTAGGCCAAACAACGACAACATTCACGCCACTGAGCTCGGTTAGCCGCCGCCTCACCTAATGTCACAAGCCACTGACTCTGCAAGTCGCGAGGGCTCAACCGGGAAGACAAACCCGATCAACTGTGACCAATCCCTTCTTGAACGATTTCATTCGTCTACGCTAGATCATCATCTGTCCACCTCGCACCTTACGCCAGTCGGCCGCAGCGTCGGCAAACAGTGCTCGGTGTGGCAAGCGATTAGCTGACATCCTTAGTACATGACCTCACCTTCTAAGTCTGTGCAAATGTAGTAAGTGAACAAAACAACTCGTTTGGTAATCAGTGCCAAACACCCGCCTCCTAAACTTCTCGTTGCTTACGCGCTGCTGCCACCCAATACGAGCGATTGAACGCAGACATCAGTGGTCAAACACCTGGAGGCAGTTCACGTCATCTACTCTGAGCGATCAGGTTTGGCTGCTGTAAAGTAATACAGTCGTCACTGTTGTCTGATATACGCAACCCTTAAGTTTCAGCGAAATACCTCTTTGTCGCCATAAGTGTCTCAGATTAGCGAACATCGCCCTAGCCTTAGAAATACGCGCCTCTATTTCATTCCCTACACCTCCACCGCCGCCGCTGATGCAGCTTCCCAGGTATACAAACCGGTCAACAACCTCCATGATTTCGTTAACTAACATCAAATCTACGTAATCACAACAATCTTGCGGAAGCACTTTGCATTTCGAGACTGTAAAGCGCATTCCGAAGTACTTAGAAGAACGTGAAATTGCATTCAGCGTTGTTTGTGCCATCTGAAAGTTGTCAAACAGCAACACTTTGTCATCAGCATAATCAGGATCAGTCAGCCTTCCACCAGGTGGGAGGTCCACACCGGCATCATTCGAGTGCCGCAGACAATCCTCCATTATTTCGTCCATGTCGAAATTGAACAAAAACGGTGAAAGGGGACAGCCTTGACGAATGCCGCTCATGGTGCTAAAACTGCCAAACAGTTCACCGTAAACCCTAACCTGAGCCGAAGTATAAGAGTAAAGCGTCGACAATATGTTCACATACTTGGTCGGTACATCTCTGCCTTTAAGCGACCCTAAAAGTTTAGATCGATCCACCGAATCGAATGCACCTTTATAGTCGAGAAATACGGCGATTGTTGGCCGGCGGTACACATGACGCTGCTAAATTTCGAAATACTCGAAAACTGTGAGCGCTGTTTTCAGAATATGGTTCATTACAAGGTCGAGAATGATGGGAAAGAATGGTCATCACTGTCGAATGCCTTTTGAGGAGGAGGACGCTCGATATAGCCGCCCTCAAATGCGTGCTCTGCATTCATACCTAGCATAAAACGAATTCACAAAATTGACACACGTCACTGAGACTGATTCGCTATGAAGACGGCCGCAGCGAGCGTTTGGGGTAACCAGACAGCTTTCAGGCCCAACAATAACTCTGTCCATGACCAATGTTTGTCGAAAAGAGAAGATATAATCGAATTACTTCGGTTTCCGACGGAGGATCATCGTGAATATCACAACTAACCATACATTATCCATCATCCCCAGCTTAATGAGCTATTTCAGTTCAGGTGAACTGCTCCTCAAAGAGATCAGACCATCCGTGAAGTCGCTGCGACAACCGGTGAATTTGCGCGCTACCTTTTTCACATGTAGTCTCATTACCACCCTGTCGACAACCAGTGCCACCACTAATCAGGTAAAACAAAACCAGGCTAGTCACTAGTAAAAATGCCTTCTCCATCACTTCGACACACTCGGTGAAACAAATCTCCTTTCGCAGACTCATCGTACGTTTTCGTTTCTGTTCACAGTGGTCTTTCTCGTGATCGGTAGCAGGAGGGAGCAACCGACGTTTACCCATAAACTATGCTGCATCACCAGAAATCTGGCCCTATTTTGCATACAATGCACCTTTGAAGTATACTCCTTCAAAAGAGGTTTGCACAGTTGTTGAGAATTTTGCCCATTGCTCGTTTGACTCACTCTACTGTTGCGACCCGAGTAGTTTGATTATCAGTGTTGTTTGTTAGGCCTCTTGTGTACCCTCGTCGATCAACTTCCAATCGGGAACCTTATGCATGTAAACAGAGAATCCTTGAATAAACGATAAAGCAAAACAGACACGAACAACGACATGATCCGAGCTAAAATAATTACTCCAAAATGGACGGTATTTTTTGATGAAGTGACGCTACCGATAGCCGATGACAATGTGATTAATTTGCGTCTGTGGTTGAGTCACACAGGATGGTCTCCGTTAGGACACGTTACCGCCGTTTGCGCTGAGAGGTGCTAGTCGATATACAGAGTCTTTGACATGCGCATAATTGTGGTAACCGATTGCCACTGTCAATGTGTCACGCACGGACACCGACTATACCACCTTGCCACTTCTGTTTGGGAGTAAGACGGCCGAATTTTGCTTTCATATCACTAACAAGCACAGCGATGTTCGAGTGCTTAGTCTGTCTCTGAAGACGTTCTCGACAGCATCTGAACTTTTGTCTGTTGGGGCATATGCAGATATGGCAAACAAATGAACAACTTCTTTTTGGTCTGACGGTACACACACGACCACTCATTAGGATCCAGTCGAACAAGCTCTGCTGTTTCTTAGTGTTCTGTGCAATCTCTACTCTAGTTTAACTGCGAGATTCCGTTTCTTTGTCACCAGAAACCCTGAGAAAGAACCGCTCACCCAGAGTACCATTCAAGTATGACATCAATTGAACAGCAATGTTGGGGTCGTAAGAGCGTGTTTCAGATAAACAGCGCACATCCAGTTCCAAAATCGAGATTATGTTTGCCAGAAGAGTCTGCTGACCTAGTTGACGAAAAGTGCAGACGTTGAAACGCCAATGTTTACCGTTTATCTTACATTAGAAAGGGAACTTTGCAAGAGAAGAGGAAGAAAGTGGAAACGGTAAGTTCGGTCTACCAGAACAACTATGACTTCTGATACCTCCCGGTCGTTTGTACCGCGGAAGGAAGAAGACGTAAGGTACTCCACCTTGAATTTCTGACTCGAAAGTCTGACCAGCGAAACAGCGGGAGGTAGGGTTCTCTCGGAGGACCCGGACCCAGTGACTCGGCAGTCTGATTAACTTGGCACTGAGAAAAATGTTTAGTTTGAAGGCGTACTGAATAAGACAAGGCTGTTTGATTCTGATCACTGCTGTGTGCAGTGGATGAATTCGAAGCTGCATCAGAATACCCAAAACTTCTCGATGTTATTCGATAATACAACGGCTGTTACGATCAACCGTTGGACCATCGTAGTGGTCTCCTGTTCGAGGTTACTTTTTATAATCTCGTTCAGTAATTTGAAGAGAGTAGTGATGTAAAATGGAAGGCAGTACCGCTGTATGCTCATATGACCGTGCCTTGCTAAGTAGGCATTCTTAAGCGGTAGTAGTGCCACAGAGAGCCCTATGAGTGTAAGGGCATTTCTCCTCGCTGTTTCACTTTGGCCTATCTGATATGGTTGTAGCTAAAAAAACTGAAATCATAAATAACACAGTCCTTCGGATTGATTAAGTGTACAATCCTGACCACTACGTAAACGTAGCAGGATAGGTAGGGAAGTAAATCGTACCTGCAAGTCAAAAACACCGTAGAATTTACGATCCCACTCCACTAAGTGTAATCATTTCACGGATAACACAATTGAATGATAAAATCCGCTCCATTGAATCATGTTAACTGTCGTCTCTCTCAACGTCTGCGTCCACAGGATACATAAATCACGCACATCCCTGCGCACCAACCAAACTAGAATTACACTTCAAGTTGAAAATCACTCACAATTGATCGCAGCTGTCGCATTCCCACAGACTTTCCAGTCGGCCCCATTCGAAAAGAAACACTAGACTCGAGTTTCGCTCCCATTAAAGCTAGTCAATAACACATATCCTTACTACGACCGGGACTAGAACTCCGGTCACCCTTTTATGAGGCAACTGTGTTTACCACTGCCCCATTGACCACACATTAGGCACGACCTATTATATGTGAACGCTCAACTTGAAATTAATCAAACCCCAACTATTCATCAGTAATCTAAAATACTATCTAGCAGGTTTAATGAGGTCGGAGATTTCGACCTGTCTAGGAAGTCCTAATCGCGGGGTTATCGACTGGAGTTAACAGACAGTAACTGTGTCTTCTCTGGAGGCGATCGGGCAACCTGATCATTACTCATAAGCGGAAGTGGTTGAGCGTTCATAAATGATAATTCGGCCGTGCCTAACATGAGATGAAAGCGAACTTGAACGGTCTATGCGCATATTAAGGAGGGGACAGTGAATGAGACAGTCACCATTTACGGTACAGGGACATACCTTTACAGAGTAAAATCGGTGTAATAGATATGAGAGTTTGTCACTGACTGATAAAAGTACCACACGTTTATTCACAAACTGTAATCTGACTGAACAAATACTGAGTAGAAAATCTGACAATGCATGTGTTCATCCAATATCAGTGTTGTACCTTGAAACCTAATTAGGTTGGTCAACTAGCAGATTGTCCTTGGTGTCAATGTATATGCTCTCAGGAGTAATCCGTGGTTTCCTGAACACTGCTCTTCTTAGTTTAAAGTACAATCAATGAATAAGGCAAAATTCGCTGATAGGACATTTTTATAGCACAGTAACAGCAGACGACAACCAACCTCCATTGTGGTTGTCGATCCCAAGATTTCTGTCCCGCATCATACAAACAAACTGGTCCCGTTTATAAGTGTTGCTTTGCCACTGTTGTAAACCAATCCCTGAATTCTGAGCCTCCCATATTGCCGTTGTCAGTCGCTCAATCAAGACAGGTAGTTGATGTGCATAAGGTTGTCTGACTGCAACAGGACTTGAAGTTGAAAAGGAATTTTTGGGCCATATGACGGAAAACAAGTTTGGAATTCTTTCATCCATGAATCCTCACGACAGTCAATAATGAAGTTCTTGTATCATAACGAGTAGACTATATAAATATCGCATCGTAAAAGTAGAAGATAGGTACGGTCAAGCAATATACGGTGGAAAATGCAGGCCACAGCGAGCGGACGCGGCGGTAGACTGTACAATGTCAGTACACAAGCGTGAGCAGATTAAAGCCCAAATTGTAACAAAAAGTCGTTCAATAAAGCACGATCTTTATTGTCCAACTCAAGCATTCCCAGGCCACGCACACGCTCGCATTTATAAAGCAGAGGTCCAATCCACAATACAGAGGCGGTTTCCACTTGCACGCCGCGGATGCACTTCTGCTTGGTCTATCTGTGTGGCCGACACTTTCTGTCGTGGGTATTTGCCTGCCATTCCTCGTCCGCTGATCAGAGTTCGTTGAGCGATGGCTCGTCTGGGCACCCGTGTTGTTCGCAATCAACTCGCTGTGGGCTTTTGGACGTAACCCCCCCCCCAGCGTTGAGGTATTCCGCCGAGTGTTGGAGTACTTGCACCTCCGGTTTGATAATCCACTACACTCGCCCTTCCTTTAAGGAACTTGCCACGATTGTGCCAGGTGTACACCATTGATCCATCGCCCACGAAGACCTTAGTTGATATGGAAGCACGTATTCTCGAAGTCCGTGATGTTAACTGGTCTGTTCCATCGTCTTCCAAATTTGCTTGCGCCCGAGCTGGACGTTTCCGGTCCACAACAGTCTCTTACTTTCGCTTGGTCTCCGATCTTGAACCTACTCCATCTACGTGTGTTGTGCCTCACGCCATATGCTTGCATATTTCGGCGTTGTCTTTCTGTTGTCCGTTCAAGCGCACGGTGTTCCAGGTGTCGTTGTTCTTACGAAAATAAATGACTTCCTCTGTCTTCGGACACAGACATCCAAAAGGATCCTTGGCTCCCTCTCATATGTAAGCTCAAACGGTGAACTCTGAGTTGTTGCATGCTTCGTCGTTCGGTATCCAAACAATCGTTCTGGTAGTCCTTATTCCCGATAATCGCCTCTACTGTTCAATCATTCCTCCATTGTACGATTGAACCGCTCCGTCAACCCATTTGTTTGTGGATGGACGGCGATGTTCTTAGGCGCTGAATCCTTCCGTGCCTGAACATTGGAAATTGCCGCTCCTCAAAACACAAGCCCTGGTCCGTGAAAACTCTAGACGGTACTCCGAAATAAGCCAGGACGTTGTTCATGAAGACATGCGCAACCGTTCCGCTCGTCTGATTTGTCGTGGGAATGGCTTCCGACCATTGCGTGAAATGGTTGATCATTACAACTATGTGGCGATTTCCATGTGGGCCCGTTGAGAGTGAACCAAAAATGTATATGCCCCACGTGTGCGCGACTTGCTCTGTTGCAATGGATTCCATAGGCGGTGTTGTCATCACTGTCTCTCGATTCCGTTGGCGGTTGGGGCACAATCGAATGGAAACGATCACATCTTGCCGCATCATAGGCCAAAATACTCTCCGCTGCAGTAGATCGAACACGCGTTCTCGCCCCATGTAAACACCTGCATGTGCCAGTCAAATCACGTGTTCCCTCTGGCCCATTGGGATAAATGACAATCTGCTAGGTCGCAGCCCGCTCTGCAAATTCAGATCAACAACCCGTTGGCCGTTCTCCAAATGTGACCGGTCCCAAATACGTACCGGTTCATTCAGTTCAGACGTCAATGTCTTGGGCTTGATTCCTGCTAGTAAATGTTCATATATTTCGTGTATTTGAGGGTCTTGCTGTTGACTGACAACGTCTTTTTGTCGACAAACAGCTCTTCGTTCACGAGTGTGGCTTCAGCCGGCGGCTCATTTTTCTGTATTAGTCGCAAAAATGCATCAGCTACTTTATTGTCTCTGTCACAGACATATCCGACAGTAAAGTTGAACTCGTGTAGTTGAAGTGCCCAGCGCGCCAGTTATCTGTGTGGATCCTTGGCCGTCTTCAGCCAGGTCAGAGATTTGTGGTTCATCTTAACAAGGAAGGCGGTCGCTATAAGGTAGATCCTCTACTTTTCTAGCATTCACACAATGACTAGGCATTCTTTCTTCTTGGTGGAATACTTCCTCTCTGATTCCGTCAGTATTCGATTAGCGTACTCAATT
>JTDE01020987.1:21685-36746 GCA_014338405.1 Paragonimus skrjabini miyazakii
TTAGCCATCTCGAATAGCCTCTCTAACCAGCGGTTTGAGTGATCTCGAGGACCCCATCCAGGCAGGCGACACCTACCCACTGTGTTTAATGGAGCAGTCAGGATCTCCATATTTCAAGACCACGTTGTTGCTTGATCACCACGCAGTTCTGCCCTATACGGTGGACGAGCAGATGGCATATGGGATACGTGAGCCAGCCATCGCAAGCTGTGCAAAATGAGCAGTTGACCACTTGATCGTACATTCCAAGCGTTCCAGAATACGCGCAGGACGTGTTACTCACGCGATCAGCCCACTTAATGTGAGCTAAATAGCGGAGACAACAATTGTCAAACACAACAAGTCTCCTTATATTTTCGTTGCGCACAGGCCACGTTTCCGAACCATACAGCAAAACAGAACGTACACAAGTATTATATACCTTTCCTTTTAGTGACAACTGAACGTCTTTTTGACGCCACAGACGACACAGTTTGGCAAAGGCAACTCGTGTCTTTGCTATCCCCGTTGATATATCATCAGCAATACTACGGGCTGACGAGATAGTGCTACCCAAATGTGTGAAGGTGCCTTCAGTCTCATGTGGATTGCCTGCGACAAAGAAAGAAGGAGTGGAAATGCCCCGGTCTTGATGAAACACTGTACTTTAAGGGTGCGAAGCGCATTCCATACAAACCAGCCCGATCAACCACCTTGTTCAGTATGGTGTGCATGTCTTCAGCTGAGGGACTAAGTAAGACAATGTCATCCGCACTCTGCAGATTGGCCAGCCGAGCGCCAGGAAGAAGCTCAACACTAAATTCACCGGACTCCTCAAGCGCACCTTTCAGAATGTCATTCATGACGAAATTGATCAGGACTGAGGAGGTCGGATGCCCTCGGTGAACACCATGAGAAGTGATGAATGCCAGAGGCAGTTCTAAAATTCTTACACAGCTTTTAGAGTGGGTGTACAATGATTTTAACGGGTTCACGCATTCCCCTGGTGCCCCGTTGTGAAGGCAGTTTCTGAGAACGTTACCAGCAACTGAATCAGTGTTTAGGTCTAGAAACACCACAGCTGTCGGCTGGTTGTGAGACTGTCAGTGCTCCAGGATTCTTCGCAGGGTGAAAGTGTGACTTCACTTCAACTTTCTTCATTGCAGATAACCCGCTTGAAACTGTAGACGGTTTCACATACTTGGGTAGCACTATCTCATCAGCGTGTAATATCGCTGATGAGATATCAGCGAGGATAGCAAAAGCACGAGTTGCCTTTGCCAAACTGCGTCATCTCTGGCGTCGGAAAGACGTCCGGTTGTCGCTGAAAGCAAGGGTTTATAATGCCTGTGTGCGTTCCATTCTGCTGTATGGTTTGGTAACATGGCCTATTCACAAGGAAGATTTCTACAGGTTTTCTGTGTTTGACCACCGTTGTCTCCGCCAATTGGCCCATATTAAGTGGACTGATGGTGTGAGCAATATGGCAGTTCGCCGACGCGTTTTCCGGAACGCTGGGGATGCGCGATCAATTGGTCAACTAATCACAGTGCACAGCTTGCGATGGTTGGGTCACGTACTCCGTATGTCATCTGATCGTTTACCGTACCGGGCATTATATACTGCGGCCACCAACAGTTGGGTAAAACCGCGTGGTTGTCACGCAACAACGTGGTCACGAAATATGAAGACCCTAACTGTTCCACTGAGCAAGGTGGGTAGGTGTCGCCTGCCTGGCTGGGGTCCTCGTGATCACTCAAACCGCTAGTTAGAGACGCTATCCGAGATGGTGGTGTGTCGCAGTTATTGGCGTACCTGTATCCATACGATTTCTAATTCTTCCGCTTAGTCTTCTTTTAATAAAGTTCGACCTTCCTAGTAACTTTTTCTTGTAGGATATTCCACGTCACTGTAGAGGTGAGCGTCGGCCCGAGCCATAGTACCTTTTGGTCAGGCTCATGGCTGTTATGATGATGATGATGATGATGAAAATATGACCAACGCACCCACGACCGTATCGGAATCCTGCTTGTTCTCCGTGTATCTGACTTCCTCTGGGCTTAGTGAGCCGACGTAAAATAATGCCAGGGAATAATCTGGACGCAACAGACATCAAACTGATGCCTCTGTGTTTGTCACATAGACTCCGAACCCCCATTTTGAAAACGGGAATGATTGTTGGTGAGCATCGATCACGAGGTACATTTTCAGTCTCCCAAATCGTCTGGAGGAGTTGCATCAGTTCTGATATCAACCTCTTTCCGCCATCCTTGAAAAGAGAGAGAGAGGGAGAGTCTGGTCCAGGATCCTTATTACATTTCTGTAGCTTGAGCTCCAGGACAACTTCTGCTTCCGACGGAGGACCGTCTGTAAAGCAATAAATGACCGTTCGGGTCCTGTCGTCTACATGATCTGGTTGAGGCCAGCTGAACTGTTCTTCAAAATGTTCAGTTCACCTGTTAAGTCGGCGCGATTGACTGTTAATAAATGAACCATCTCTTTGACATATGTCTCACACCGACTCGATGACCAGCACAATCACGAATCAGGGAAGAAAGCCTTCTACCATTCCCAGATAACAAGGCCTTTTCCATCTCTTTCGATTATTCAACCATGTGGTGCTCACGGTCTTTGCACACGCTTTTGGTCAGGTTGCGTTCATGTTCTCGACGGTCATCGTTATATTTAGCACCAGGTTTGATCGAGCGACGCTTGTTCATGAGGTTTATCGACGTGACGGAAATCCACTTCTGTCCTTCGGAACACATCTTCTCCCAGCGAATTTCTTTAACTTCTACTACTTGTTCCCACTTTTTGTTAAGTTCTCATAATTGAGTCAAATTTGGCAAATTTGGCTCGAATACCCGTTAAGAATCTTGCATTTCGGGCATATGTTCTCTAGGCCAATGACAAAACAAAACGGGCACGCACAACAACATGGTGTGAATACGGGAGATTGTTGTGAAATGCGCGACAATTTTTAACAGAGTAGCGCTACCCGTAACTGACTGCCATATTATTGAGTTGTGTCCATGGTAGAGGAGCACAGGGAGGTCACCATGTAATACAAGGCCTCTTGTTCTGTTAGAATGCGGTGCTTGAAATATAAAGAACGCGAGAGGCGCACAGCTGCAACAGCTTCTCACCATTGTCCGTGCATTGTCCCCGGACACCAAAAATACCCTCCAGTCGCTTCTCCCAAACTGAACTTTAAAACCTCCCGCTAGTATGATGATGTCAGTGTGTAGTATACTATAGGAGGTCAACGAGGGCATCATAGAACACATCCTTGGTAGCACCCGAGCAGTTATCCGTTGGAGAGTACACCAGCACAATAAACACACAACGCTTTTCTGATTTGTGTTGACAGTCTTTAACCGATATATTGAGTCCAACAGTGCATAAGGGAATGTTCAACGGTATTCAGTCGAGCAACCATTGTTCTGCTCTGGAACTCGGTGCGATTCCTACTCCAGCTCAACTTCAAGATTCATCATCATTATGATCAACGTAGATGACACTACATCAGCCTCGGCATTACCAGAGACCCTGAAAAAGAAGCGCTTGTATCGTATGTTATCTAAAGGTGAGCTCAAGTGGAAAACGGTGCTAGATTCCTAGACTGTCGTTTCCGACACACACCCTACATCAAGCCCCAGATTTGAGAAAGAACTTGCCAGAACAGCTCGCCGACCGACTTGTCGGAGCTTGCAGATAGAGTTTTCTTGGAGGACCCTACCTGGATTCAGTGACTCAAGAGTCTGACTCCCTTGGCAGTGGAAGGCATACCTAGCCTGATGGCGCAGTGAATAAGACATTAGCGTCTGATTCTGAATGCTGCTGCACGCAGTAAATGTATTCGAAGCTACATCGGACTTCTGGATTATACCTGATGTTTTTCGACCGTATCGGATAATGTGCTAGCTGTCAATCGTCGGACGATCGGAATGCTATTTCTTTGAGGGTACCTTTTCTATCCTCTTCTGATTCAGAAGAGAGCATTGCTGCTACTATAAAAATAGTTCTGCTGTGTGCTCATAGGATCATACCTCACTACCTAAGCACTCCTACGCGGTCAGTAATGCGACATACAATCCTATGAGTGTAACCGCTTTTCGTCTGACTGCTCCCCTTTGGCCTGTCTGACAAGGTTGCACCTGGTAAGACCGAAGTCCTAGTCAGCATAGTCCTCCTGATCGCACTACTTCAGAAAGGTGCTGTGCACAAGCAGGACATCAGCTGCTGACAGTGTATGGGCATCAAGTGACTATTCGGGGCTGATTCAGTAAACTTTTAATTATCTCATGTTTTAGCAGAAAAATGACCAGTCACATGCACATATTGCCAGTTTCTGAGCTTTTCAAGTGGTTTCCAGACTTCAGTGTCCCTCAACTGTACTCACAGGTCACATACATATGAGATGGGTAGTCCCTCAATTACGGTTGTGCAGGTGAAGTAAACCCTCATATATACACCCGTTGGTCTGGTATATGGCATCATTTCTGTACTTGGTCTACTATGCTCTTTAACCATTTTGCTATGGTTCTTCACATCGGCCAGTTTTATCATGCTAACTTCCGTTTTCGTTAACCAGTTTATTAATATATCTGGCAGTGTCTTTCAAATGCTACTTAAAACGGGTGTAGCAACCTGTGGTTTTTCATTCCAGTGTGATTGGTCGGATGGATAACGTAAAAACTGCAGTGCTTGCCGCGGATTAGTAATGAACTTTGACACCCCCTGTTTATTCATAAATTTTCACCGATCTTTTTTCCTATCTGACATTTTTGTTGACGACATACAAATTTACCTAACATCTGAATATGCTGTTGGTGTTCGGTTGTATTCCGAACTGCTGATAAACCTTTCACTGCTATACGTCGCACTGTCGTCATTTTGCTTGACGATGAAGTATGTGCATACTCAGCAGCCAGCTTAGAAAATTAACCAATACGGACATCTCTGCTCCTAGGTACAGATTTTTGTCAACGGGAGCATGATCCCACTGGTGGGTGAATGGTTTTTTAGTTTAAGATATGACGTATCAGTGCAGGCTCGTAAAATCCTAGCAGTGACGCCCACTACCAAATATGTAGTTATAAATCAGAGTTCTGGCTGCGTGGACTGTACCTCTCTTGGCTTAGGCAGTTTGACGGTTCATTTGACTCTTGCGTGACTCAATATAGCTGTGGAATCTGTTAAGATCCACGGTTATACTTAGTCTGTCGGGGCAGCTGTAAGCATCTGGATTCGGACAGAACAAGTCAGAGTATTGAAGGCTTGCTCGGATGGAACCGGTTCTGTACATAAGCAAGCAATGGTTAGTAAATTATACAACATACAACCAAGTGAACTCTGAACACGGAAATTAGAAATCACCAAGTATTTGTCAATAATGCGGTGGCATAAATAACTCAATAAACAAAAATGGAATTCAATTACGAGTTCGTAATATCACTTCAGAATATGTTTTGTGTAACAATGTGAACGATGTTTGGCTAGTACTTAATATGAACAACACATGGGGATGTATATAAAGGACCTACAGTATGACAATTTGACCAGTGGTATATAAGTGTGAGAACAGTTGTGGTTGACGTTATGCAGGCCGTAGCTCATGGCTAGGGGCCAGGGTAGTAACGTCGCAGAGCCGGGTGCGAAATTTCGGGGGTTCGGGCCTCCGGGCGGACGTTTTGCAATCACACTATCGTCTTCACTTGTTGTAATCCGAACATAAGTTTCACTGATTCTGGCCGGGATCAACAATAACACATGACAACAGATGCCAGGTTATGAAAAATTTGATAACACGATTTAACTCAACTTTAACCTCTGTAATCTGTTACGTCCACTGGGTAACTTGTGTGCTTTCGCCAAGTTATCCGTATCATTTTGTCGCGCCAGTCTAAAATTCGGTTCGGCACTCTTCTTTAGTGGTAATGTCTATTTAAGACGTTCCTTTATCTCTGGATACGTCAAGGTTGTCCATTCACCTTGTTCCTATTCAGATTTGTAATCGTCACTATCTTATAATGCTATTTAACGGACTGTGAGTGTGATGGTTTGAAAACGTTCCTAAATACCGGGCTTTTTGCGGTTATGGTATGCAGATGATTTTGCTCTACTCTGGGAGGTTTCAGTCGAGCCCAGAATGTTCTAGACAGCTTGGCTTTTCAGCGCACCAGGTTGTACCTTACAAGTACAGGGCGTTGTTATTGGATTTGCAAGGTTCTGCGTCTACTTCCATCATTGGAAGTAGTCGAGAATTTTTCGCTCTCTGTAAGCTACATCTGTGTTGTTGAAATGAAATCGTTCACTAAGAAGTTGACCACTGTAGATCGAGTTCGTCTACCGAGCTGGGACCCTCGCGACTCACAGAGTCTGTGGCTGGAGACGTTAGATGAGATAGCGGCTACTCGAGCCCAGTGACGTGAATGTTGTCGTTGTTTGTCTGAGTTGTCTGTGAAGTGAGTGTATTTATTGACGCGGGGCAGTGAAAACGGTGAGGATGCTATCTTGCTGATGACCCCTTAATTTCACTTACAGCTTGGTTGTATGTTTGCAAGGTGTAGGCACCTTGATGTTGAATGTTTGAATATAGACGTAGTTTTTATGTAGTAGTTAGGTCCATTCCCGTCCCCTTCTTTTTTCTTCCTTCCTATACAGGGTTTACTTTTTTTCTTTGTGATTGTGTGAACCACTGACGTATTGCTGTCCATGGTGATGGTAATGGTGACGCCATTGTACGGCCACGAAACTTAGTCCATCCGTCCGGAGGACGTTTGCTACTTGTTTTAGACCGAGTTGTTTTCGTTTTCAAATTATCGGCAGTATGTAGTGGGATTGCGGTGTCATCAGTTGCGAAGTTCACCAGCATGTCTTCGAAGTGAAGAGACCTTGGGAATACTCAGTATAATTAGCTCGCCATACACGCTTCTTTGGCCTGGCTGCCTTACAAGTGCCAGCTCTATGCTTACCACATCGTGCCTTGTTCATGAGTTATGGGATGAAGTGAAAGCGGCAGTCTGGTGTTCATTTTCTCACCAGTTGATGAGTGGTTGGAGTTTCATCCACCATTACGTCATAGAGTTGTCGGTTGGAGTTTGGATGGGCATGCAGACCGATGATATGACCCTTGACCACAGCAACTGTGGGGCTTGCACGAGTTTTCTATGCGAACACAAAGTCGGATTGCGTATTCGAACAACGATCGATTCGACAATAACCGGCATCCAGTGTAACCATTCTGGAGCGGTTGACCGGAACTTTGTGGACAATTCCAGAAGACTGCTACAATTCAAAGCTTTCATAAAATTCTCTTGCTCATCAGTTGTCGTTGTTCATCTTTTCAGTCTGAGATCCAACCTCTATCCATAATCGCAACAGATCCTGAGTGATTTACTGTCTTCTTTCATAACAACAACGATCAGCGTAGCGCGATGAGTTAACCCGCGTACTTATGTCATCCTTCTTCAGCTTGTTGGGAGCATTGTGCACGTTCTATCAGTCCATAAGGTATTTGTTGTGACCCTCGTAGTCAACGATAATCACAAAATGTCTAGCGCACGATAATACAAATCACGAAACGTAGCACAGAGCTTAGCAATACCCGGAAACCCCAGAATAACACAGAAGACCTTGACCTTAGCTGTGAATGTATTTGTTCTCAAACCAAAGGTAACAATGCAGACGAGCGTCTGCATATATATAGTCTTTTGATGGCCTTGAAGAATCCCACTTAAGTTGATGCATTAAAAGTGGGATGGGCCAATCACAGACGCCGGAGAAACGTGCGCCAAAATTGAGTTTTGGCACGTTGTGGCGCGAAAAAGTAAAATTCAAAATCACAAGATATTAAACGATAACATCTCGAAAAATAAATCTTTCTTGGGGAAAATAGACTTTCCCCAACAGTATTGTGCGCTTTAGATAAATTGGGTCCCCTTATATCTCCAATTCTACTGAATCTACAGTCATTCCTCCCGCATTATATGACCACTGGACAACCAGGTTGCGTAACTGGACTTGATACGCTGCACTCGGACCCTTCTTGTAATTAGCATTTAATGAAAGAACACAGTTGAGCTATCTCAAAGCCGTTTATCGTAAGATGAAGGGCTTGCTTCTAATACAAAGAATCATACTGAAATCCACCTATTATCATCAATCACCATTACACCAGTCTCATCTGGCAGACCTAAACTTTGACCAGTGACTCCACATATTTCAATCATCGTTGATCAGGGACCATGCGGTCTAGTAGTGGGTTTGAAATAATTAATTCGTTATTTACTGTCTCCACAATTAATCCATATTCACATCCGATGTTGAATTTGAGGTACGTATAGATAAACGGTTGAACCATGGAATTCATTTACAATGTGTAAACAAAAGTTAGCGGCTCTACAGCATTTGCACCTCTAACTTGACTCAGGTGGTATTTTTGACCTTTACACACTTTCTTGGTGTGACCGGGTTCACCACATAATCGGCAAGACGATCGTAAATGTTACTCATCACAGAAGAAACAATTATTAACTTTATTTGGGCCGGGATTGATGGCTGGTAATTGAGGAGGCCGTGAAACTTTGTTCATTGGTTGGCTTCTGATAGGTGTGTGCTCAATGGTTTTCCGGAATAGTTCGACGTTCGAGTCAGAAGTAACAGTGTTGTGAGCCAAGAACGCGGATGACACAAAGGTTGTTTATTCAAGAAAGCAACACATGGGTTATGCGTTTAAACAGGACCACAAACAAAACCACTCACTTGCATATGGTACTCGACCCAGACCGTCTCGGTTGCCACAGATGCCAATGCTCAGTTCCCTTACGTAGCAAGGACCATTTTGGGCGCTGTTGCACTCCGATGTTTCTTCCTGCATGTTTCCTGCAGCTACTTCGATGTCAAAGTATATGCTCTTGCCCCACTACTGAGTAGCAGTCGTGTGAGTAGTATATTATGATCGCTCATCCTCACTACAACAGTATTTACATGATTCTTCTACTCACAAATGTTCCGGACTTTTTGGAAAGTCACACCTTGCTGGGCCAGCAGCTTCCATGGAGGACCTGTATCCTTGATACTAGCAGCCAGTCGTTCACTACATTGCCGCCCCACCTTGTCGCCGTAATCACAATAGGCAGCTTGTTTTTCATTTGCAGAAGAAACTCACGCAAGCTGGTGTTCTTTCAACGTGCGAAATTAACGGAAACCACCCACTATATCAACTGTTTCCTACCTTCGCCGAATAACAGTGAGACTGGGTCGTTTGCATTGGCCAGATTCTTCAATAGTTAGTACTACTTATGCCCACGAGCAGCAACTATGAATGCTGATTGGCTTTCTTCTTTTATATCACGACGAACGCTGTACCACAGCTCGAACCTTTCGACCCACTCCTTGACTTCACTCGGACCAGCATGAATGTTTAATTGCTCAGTTTCAGGCAGTTCCATTCGGCGACGCCGATTTTTACTACCGGCAATTAGAAATTTCCAACAACCCTAGAAGTCGTACTTGAATCGAAGCCTCCTGTGTAAGTAAGACCTCGGACTGGTTGCAGTAAGCAGTTGTTATTAGTGGTATAAAAACACGGATTTATAAATGTACATTAGTATTACAGTAATCGGAGTTTGTCATTGAGTGATATAGGTGACACACGCAAATTTGCAAGCTGTGAGGTGATCGACCTAACACAGACCAAACAACTTGACGAATAACAAAAGACATCATTGGAGCTGTATGTCTTGATGTATCTTGAAGCGATGTTGGATTGGTCCGCTCCTCAATTGTTTATTACGTCACGGTTTGGATAAGAGGGGAATCGAATTACCTTTCATCACACCTTTGTATTGTTATCACTTTTGTGTTTCCTGAGCGTGTCATATTGGATAAACTTGTTAGGTGGTAGGTGTTTTATCTCAAAGTTTTACGTGTAGACACCTTGATGTTGAATGTTTTAACACAGACGTCGCTATTTTTAGTGGTTAGGTCCTCATCCCTCTCCTTTTGTTTATTTTTCCTCTTCCTGGCGGGGGCCTTTTTTCTTCTTTATGGTTGTGTGGCAGTCAAGCATCGGTGAGAACCGCTGGTGTATTGCTGTCCATGATTATGGTGATGACATCAACGCTACTGTAAGCTCTTCTTTTCTCAGCTTGGGTGAGAACTACCATAATCTGACGCCGTTATGTTTTCCTCCGAACGGAAGATGTCACGAGCAACCAGAATGTTGGGTACACTCATGTCCAGTGAATGATGTTACCTAGTCCAGAACGGGTGGTCGGTCTAAAGGAGAATGGGTGTTGAATTTACACATTCTGTCCACATTCATTTGGAAAATGTCTTTTCCGAAAGGAAGAATTTGTTACGGTTAGCGTTATATTTTCCATACTGAGTCTGTTGGAAAGTTTCTAAAGCTACCCACTAATGCTTCAGTGTATAAGATATGATTTGATCCAGGTTGCCCACTTGAACAGACTTAACTATTCTGATTAGTACTTCCGTGAAGTCGACTGCTATACAAATACGTGTCTGTAGAACTGTCCCAGCCAATTGTGTTCTTATCAAAGAAACAACAACCATGGAGTGTTAAACATACAGAATGTAATCTGTGCTGTACGAATAATGATAAACAATGTACCAAAAATGAAACAAATATATATATTTATCACGAGCATTTGAGTGACTCGGGCAATCATTGGTGCGCATATTGTTCCGTGTGTTTACGAATGCGCCTGCTCTCGTTTTGTTAATTCAAGCTTATTATTTCATCTTATCCTCTATCCTCGCTATCCTTGAGTTGCTTAGTTGTCAGTTCCCCATCATTTTTTTTCTAGATGGAACCGACGAATCTGTACTTTATATGCGACTGCTCAAGTTGTGCTTCAACTCAGTTACTATGGTCGATACGGAGAATGAACATGTTATGAAGGTTAGAAGATTGCCTGTGCTCACACATCACGCATGTTGGATGTGCCTTCGTTCGTCATTTATACAGGCAGTTTTGCTTGTTCCTACTGTTTGTAATTTCCTTTATTCTTTGCGATGGTTGTGTTTATCAGATTGATAACACCACGACCGGTTTGTTGAACTAAACAATCAGGTTTCTGAAATGCAGGCGTGTTCTATTTTTTTCCTTTTCCCGATGTAACCTACGCCCAGTTTTGCTGAGCGTGGTTTGTGTTGCTTGTTTTAGTTCAGCTGAGGCTTCCAGATTTCGCATTTATCATGTAAATTGGCCGTTTTTCCACTACACGACCCGTCGTTACCTCTGGTGTGTTCACAGTATGTTGTCGTCTTAGTTTTTTGTCTTCCTGCAGATTACTTAATGTTGTTGCTAAGTTTTAATGGACCCTTGTACTTAATGTCGAGTGTAACTGCAATTTATTCGTTCCTTCAAATCATAGCTTCATTTGCGCCGTATTGTCCAGGGCAGTATGCAGTGCTGTCTAACCGCCAAAGAACCCACTGCTTATCTGACTCTTTTACGAACATTATTCCGATCAATTGGTGGTGGGGCTCACGACAAACTTTATCGTGAATTCTTTCCCCTTCTGCCGGAAATGCTGTCCACTCTGAATCGTTTGCTCCGTTCTCCACATTGGGCTAATGCACGTGATCTTCTGGGGGAATTGTGCGTCATTGTGCCGGTTCGACTGTCTACGTTGCTCCCATATTTATCATTACTGATGGAACCGCTAATTTACGTGTTAAACTGCAATACGATGAATCAGGTAAGCTATATGTTGCTGCCGATAAGCGCACCCTGTCCGTCAGTGCCTGCGCAAAACTTTAACTTACTGTTAACTGTTCATCACTGGGAGACCGGTTGACGTCTCAGCAGTTGCTTGTCTACACCAATAAATGTTTTTCGCTCAAGTTTTTGTCACTCTTAGTTGCGGATACCGCACTGATGGATTTTTTCAAACCGTCATTCAAACTGCTGCATAGGTCAAACCTAAACGTTATGTGGCGTCTCGCGTGGTCTTTTGTAATGGCGGACCACGGCATGGTTTCTCATAACTACTGAGGATGTTACGAATAGTTGTATAGAAACTGGTGTTCTGGTAACCGTTTGGACTTGGTGAGTTACGAGACTGGATGATGAACTACTGAAACGAACAGTTAAATTTAGCGAGTTTCACAATCAGGGGGTGATTGTGGTGATCTGCTGCTTTGCTCTACTAGTACAACAGTGTGAGATGCAAGCATTTCATTTATTCTCATCAGTCGATTACATAAAACGTTCGGTTATATAGGTTAAGCGCTTGGTGAACGAAACATCACATGGGAGCAATCAGGGTTCACTGCCACGGTAACGAAATTGATTGCGTCAGCACCTTTCGCCAACAAAGCGCCGGTGCGTGACGCTTGATCAACAATGCCTCTGAGAATGCCAACAGCCTGGGGTTGCGGTTACGCAATAGAACCATGAACGAAGTGACAGGGTCAGCCACATGACCTGTTGCGATTAAGTGTTTCGCGATCGAAGACGCCGGATTTCTGTTCGAGTGTTGACATACTGACCCGCGTTGAGTCATTGTTTGCAATTGCCACTTCGGGATGTGCTCCGCCTTCCTCTGTCGTAAGTTTCGGTCCGTTCTGCCAATGTATGAGTCACCGCAACTGCAAGTGAACTGGTAGATAACATGAGAGACAGAGTTTTCCGAGAAAGAACGATCGGAGCAGTGGAGATTCATCCTGCGGGTTGAAAGCAACAGGCGCAATTCCACTGCGGGATATGCGCGATCAATGGCTGACTTCAACTTTCGACTTACATCGGTGATATTGTGGTCACCTGTGTCTCGCCAAGCGATTAACCTATATAACCGAACGTTTTATGTAATCGACTGATGAGAATAAACAAAATGCTTGCATCTCGCAATGTGTCTTCTTGCCGTCTTAATGAATTGGATAAAGGGAACTCAGTGTTTCAAATACAACAGTGATCACAGATTTCCAATTCGTAGGATACATTGCTTTCTTTGAGTGACGTAAAGCAACAGGTAGCAATGAGGGTTGAATATTCTCTATGTTAACATATACCAAGGGCAAATCTGTGCGCACAATCAGTTGAATAAGCAAATGTCTAGTGAATCGATAGTGCCCTATCTTAATGTTACCGGCCATATCTGTCGGACTGTTCTTTGCTGAGTGAAGTCGATGAATGTAGCATGCCGTAAAGCGATCATTTTTCTGTGTGAAATGGAATTCTACAGACATTCATGAATATTTCGGTTTGTAGTATGAAGCTAAGAGTAAAGGCAATTAACAACGAAGCAGAGCATAACTGTGCATGTAACCTATTTGCCTTTCTCTTCTAAGTAACATATTACGATTAAATGTGGGATTTTGTTCATTCTTGATACAAGAGGAGTTACATTCTATACATCTCTGTCTTCATCACCATCGACAGCACTACGGTTGGCACTGACACCTGATTGTCATACAGTTGTATAAAAAAAACCTTAATTCAAATGCTAAAATGGTGAATAAGTGGGACTTAATACTTGTGAACTCTGTCCAAACTCGAACTCTCAACGTCAAGTCGTTCACAACTTTTAGACGAAGAGCCGAGTTGTAATTGGGAGTAAAACGGCATATTTAAATCAGCTTACTTGTGTTTTTCAGTACCTTGCTCCACTGATTGTTCCCACTTCACACCAGTTTAATCAGTTGTTTCCAGTGCATTGTCAGGCTGCCAGAACTTTTTTCTTCTTACACTTCATTCTTGGTTTCTCGTGTCATGTATTCTGCTTCAAACCATAGCAGTGTTGACAGTTTGACGCAGCAGCTTGTCTGGATTGTCTGGGCATGTCTTTTGGTCTCTTGTTGTCTAGATCGAGCTCGAACAACTTAACTGTGTGGGTTTCCTGGAAACTGATCTAAGGGCTTGTTTTTGCCCATTCTGTGATTACTGATTGCTGGTGATAATCACGGTAGAACCTACAGTCTTACGCAAATCCATCGTTTTTTAGAAAGCGTGAAGTTAGTGGAACGTCGTATTTCTTGTTATTATCTTGTTCTCGTACGACTCAGAACTGAAGCGTTCCCCTGTCAAAACCTTGTTACTCAGTTTGAGTAATTTTATCTGAATTGTCCTGATTAAACTATTCGATTACGTGGTTCACCAGTTTTGTTTCCTCAACGGATTGCCCGTGTGTGCTCAAAGTTTGCCATCTTGTGATCCGCTGCTGTATGCGTCATTTAAGTACGTGCCATTTAACTACCTTACTTCTTCAGGGTCTTCGCACACTTGAACTATGCGTGGACAACATGCAACCAGATTTCTTACATGAACATTTGCATCAAGTCCGCGGGGACATGTTGTTGGCACTGTATAATTCACTACATTCTTCCAGTGATGGCGTGCAGAAGATGGCCTTTAAGGTTTGTTCCAATCGTATGTTCATTTTGTCGAGGTTTAACTATAATCATTCACATGTTTTTTCGTTATTATTGCATTTTGTGATGGTACAAGAAAATCTAGTTTTCGTTACCAAACAATCACTTTCCACCGCTGACGTTTTGGTTATAAGGGCTGGACACTTTCACTGGCATTCCATGTAGTTCGGGTTCCATTTCACTGCTGTTACCACGAATTTCTACTGTAAACAGCACCCAGTACCAGGTATAGGTGTTTTCGTGTGCACTACCGTTTTCTATTGCTTTTAACATATTCTTGACGTCAGTTTTGGCGTGGTGTAGTTTGGCTAGCGGTTGAGTACGTGCTGATTTATCCTCACTGGTTTGTATATCCTCAGACACACTGTGCGTGTGCCTGTCACAACAAGACGGGACCTTGACGCGATGTGACGGCTTGCGCATCTCGATGACCTATTGGGCTAAACTGGACAGTATGGCTACCACACCGACAGAGTCACTCATACTAGGCAGGCCAATAGGTAGAGGTCTGACAAACCAGTCTCCTGGTCCTCTAGGTTGGGGGTTGGAAGAAGGTTGGCATCTTTTTCCGGAAAACCTACTAGTTCTGATGTACTACCACCCACCCGCTGCCTTACGGTATAGGCTTTTGAGGCAAAGGCTTTGGTTGAGAACCCTGATCGTTCTCCTGTCTAGGTCT
>JTDE01020988.1:1419-25659 GCA_014338405.1 Paragonimus skrjabini miyazakii
ATTCGGTTTTTTAGCTTCCATTGTTTGGTGAGGAAATTATCGCAGTAGCACACTTCCTCGTGGGAGATATCATATTTTCAATTTGTCCATTTGCGCTCACTGATGCATGCTTGTTCCCAGTCTCGTGTTGCCTTACGAACGCTGAGGAAATTGTCAACAGTCAGGTGTTGGCGATCGTGAACGGTGGCGGCCAGGACACTGGGACGATGGGACTGAGCGTGTTGATCTGAAAGGTGCCATTTCCAATGATCGTGCTTGGTCGAAGACGGTCTGACATGTTAATGTACACTGTTCTAACAATCTCTAGCATATGCGTGGTGACTGACTTCTGGAAAAGAATGAATTACGCAATACTTCGTCACGATGTTCCTCTGCCCTGTCCGTCTTGAATGTGTACTCATTGGCCAACGATTTAAGCCGGTGGACAAATTGATTGATATTTTCACTGGAGCTCCGTTTACATATTGCCAACACGTGCCGGGTGTAAATTCCTTTACGAAGCTGAATATAAACAGTCTGGATCGTCTTGACAGCGTCTTCTTAGGTTTTGCAGTCGAATGTGGATTTATATACTGAGGTGGAAATGTGACTAAAGAACGTAAACAGTCTGGATGGATTTTCGGATCCGGGAGAACCGAGGAAGAAGAAGAATGTCCTGAACCAGTGCCCTCACTGTTTTGCTGTACCGGCTGCACGTGGATCTACATTAGAATCGACTCGGTTGTAGAAATCGCTCCATTGTTGTGAAGTAAATAAATTGTTGTGTCTATGAACGGGCACAATTATCTGATACGATGAACACGAGAGGGGAAAACGAAATTGTTGCAGTGGAGGTTTTATCCACTTTGTAACAGAGCCCGGAAAGCTGTAAAGTAATAAATGTGTTAGAGTAGGTGATATAAATGTAATACTGTTAGGTTGTGTAGACACAAATCACACCACATCAAGTATCCAGTGCTTGCGGATGCCATCAGATTCTGGTCTTCAGAGTTCGCTTCGTAATGGCTGTGGAATAATTGACCAGGTGAGGTGAATGGTTTGTACGAACTAGTTTTCAGCACACAAACAGGGGTTGTGGAGTTTGATAGCAATAGTCTCGGCCGTTGAGAACAAACGCACTCTGACAATTCTGGAGTAGGCTTGATGCACCTTGTGGATGACTCGGTACGCTTCTTCCGGATTAATTTGATGGCCAGTGTCAATCCAGTTTATAATACATTCGTTATCCTTGTGTGTGCGAAGATCGACAGGTTTCGTGACATCGTCAATAGGTTACTATTGGAACTTCGATTCACCATTGAAGTAGAAACCAGCTAATCAGTGTCATTCCTAGATGTATTATTATTGAGACAATCTGATGAGGTCATACAGGCTACCGTATATCGCAAGGCGACACTCACTGGCCTTACTGCTGTTCAGCAGCAAACCATTCTGTTAAATACAGAGTTGTGTGCGAACCTTATTTCGTAGAGTAACTATCTACTACAGTGCGCCCGAACTACAAAAATGGGAAAGCAAACATCGCGAACCATTCACATCAGTCGGCTACCCTCGAAAAAAAAACATTAACGCATTCACCAGAGCCCGACCAAATTCCATTTCTAACCATACAACAAGTAAAGTCTTCATAATCTGACTTTCTAAAGCAACGGAGTATGTTACGGGGAAATCGGGTTGAAATCGCTCACGGGCCAGCAACTAGCTTCCCGTGATCGAACATCCGGTTGAGACGTATGAGAGAGTGGATGTGCTACAATTTATTCTCTTCCAAGACTGGCAAAGCCTACGTAGATGAGGATAGTAAGCAGTTGAAGGCACGCCTACGCAATACGACTTGATACTGAGACGGGCTATCAGAAGCCACACGTCTAAAAACACTGCGCAAACACAGTTCATGGGGTGAAACTGGTGAATACTAGAGGGATCGAAATAGCAAAACGGAAACGTGACTGACTTATCCCTGAACCAATCTTCTGCCAAAATGCTTTCACTAGACACCAGTCTTGATGTTTACTACTCCCCGCTGGTCATTCAAATGGTTGGTGGCATCCGAAACGGATTAGCCTGTCACAGTGACCGAAACCAAAGGACGTCAGCGATTAGCCATCACCGCAAGTAGCTTGCGCTGCACCACTTGCGGTTCAACCCACATGTCACGTGTAAAATCAGAAGAATAAGACTAGTAGGTGTGTGTCAGTTCCTTGTGTCCAGTCGGCTGATGGTGGTTAGCCAGTTAACTTGCTGGCACGAAAAGGAAACCCTTATCTCTCAGAAAATAAACAGAGAGAGAGAGACTACAATAAGAAGATCTGAACTGAGGGAAAAGATATGTAAAATGTAATACAAAACGTTTCAGTATAGGAGTGCTTGGTAGTGCATTCTAGAGAAGATAATGGTGAAAAACAGAATTCAGGTTGGACTACGAAAAGAACAGGCGAACCATTCATCATACAATATACCATGAAAGCTGAAGAAAAGAATGGGCAGAAGACCGCAGACAACCGAGTTTCTGAAAACAGGAGTGGATTGGTTGCCAAACGACCATGGTCTTGGTGGATGCAATCATAAAAAAATAGAATGGATATACTAATATGACTTACCTGAGCCTAACGTACTTGTCGTCTCTTTGCCGACGGTGTACTGTGAGCACATTGGTGACCTACTAATCCAGGGCGGCCAGCCCATTCGCGGCCGCACACATCGCAACACCATATAGCCATGCCATCACGACCTGTGAAATCGATGGTTCCCTTGCTTACCGCGCACTTTTGTTCTCGGTCGCGCAATAACTGCTCGTCGAACTCGCGGACACCCGTCCGAATCGTATTCCTCCAGGCTGTCCTGCTCAACGCTAAATCTTTCCAACATCTACAATCAATGTTACGACTTAAAAAACTTACCAGTCATTCAAATACGACAAAGACGAGCGACATACATGCTGTGTGTACGTTGATGACCTGTCAATTTTCGACAACCAGCACATTGGTGGATGCATTCGTCACAGCGCTATGTGGTCACATCACCACGACGTGCGTGTAGCTTTCTGTCGAGTCGCGCTCGAATTCACGGCCATGCGTTTGCCACTTGAACTTTCGGACGTTCGTCCGGATTGCACTTCTCCAGGAGGTCCGGTTCAAAACTTAGTTATCACACGCCAAGATGGACCTTATAAAATGAAAGACTTAGTTAGATACCATCTTGGTATCGCAATTTGTGGTCTCCGGGATTTCCATTGTTTGTTTTTAGCCTCCCGAACAGCAGCTGTTCCGATATCTGTTCGTTTGTCATCCGATGAACGCCCTCCTGTTAACGAAGCTGGCTGGGGATCATCATGTTGTCAATCCTGTCTGTATCTGCTCGAAGAATTACCTCAATTTCCGGGGTCATGTTCGACGATCGGATATCAAAGATGTGCCTCAGTCATTGCAAATGGAAGCGGGTCAGATGCGGTACCTTCGGGTGATATAGTTTCCAGTGTCATACAGCAGTATGAATAGCACTACCACGCGGCGGACCAGCAACTTGGTTTTCGTCTTAAAGTTACGGTTTTTCCGGCACATCTTTCAAAACATCCAAAAGAGGCGTTAGCATTGACCACGCGGGCTTGTAACTCGCAGTCCATGGATGCGTCTACCGGAGATGACCACTCAATTAGTAGAAGTCTGCGTATACATCTACATTGTTCCTGCTGAGGCGACTTCAATGTGTAGCCAGTGCACCTCCCGAAGAAAGTTTCAAAAAAGAAAATATCTTGCACGTGTTGATATCCAGAGTAAACTTAGCTACCACGGTCGCTAAAGCCGTGATCATTCGCTATTGTTCTTCACTGTGCACAACTGGTGTACGTGCGAGCATTCCAACTCTCGGCTGAATACCGCAACACAGGAGGAGGTGCGTTCAAAAACCCACAGTGAGTGGATGGGGAACGGCATGGGCGACCGGATCGGACCAACGGGCGAGACGTGGCAGCCGAAATAGGATGGATGACCAAATTGAAGGCGTGATTATTTCAACACTCTCAGAAATATTCCGACACGGCTGTGGAATACGGTCAAAGCCCACAGTAGATAGACGGAGGACAGCACGAGCGACCGGACAAGCCATCGCTCAACGAAGTCGGATCAACGGACGAGGAATAGCAGACAGAAAACCCCCGGGTAGAAGGCACCAATCACACACCTAAACCGGGTAGAGGTGCACACGAAGTGCGAGCGAAAACCGGGGGGTGTTGTGGGCTGGAATTGTGATTCAAAATCGCGAGCGCTCGTGTGGCATGGTAGCTAGCGCGTTGGGCAATAAAGATTGTGGTTTATTGAACGCCTTTTCGCTACATACTGGTATCTGAATACAGTAACATCTGAGCAGTCGAGTTACGCAGTGGGTTCGGAGTACTGAAACGTTAAATACTCAGCTGATGACTATCTATGCAGCATTCTATTTGAACACCATCCTCCGGCTTTTGAAGGTCGACTGTTAATATTACGGTCACATGTAGGCTTAATCGGGTCGGAGCTTAGATTGCCATGCTTCATATCACTGACAAATTCTGAGTCATCTGAGGTTGGTATACATGACTGCTCCTTCTTCCTACTCTTTGAATGTCCAAGAGAATTTGTAAAGTTAGATTGTGATTTGCAGGTAGGAAGATCATCATTGTAGAAAGCAATGATGATCTTCCTACCCGCATATCACAGTCTAACTTTATCAACTCTCCTGGACATTTAAACCTACCAAGCCCCGTCCACAATGCTCCATAGAATGAAACGCCTTGATGAATGCATACAATGGCTAGCCACCTTTAGGGTTTCTCGAGGAAGCTATGTATCATTTTGTCTCGTGACTCAGATTTTTATGCTGGGGTTCTTCAAGCCAACCGACGTTGTCTGACGTACTCTGTTGATTCATTGTAGCACTGTACAGGTGGAACACCACACCTGTGATTGTGGTAGAACTGAGCTGCTACAATATTGATGTCACAATCTTCAAGTGAGCCGAGGTTTGCTGACCAAGGACAGCTCCGACATGCAAAGTTGTTCTCGTCAATCTTAACCGGCGGCTTCATCCGATGATGCAGATCTTATGAGCCTTTCCGTGTCTTGTTTTATATTGCCTGACTTCGTTTTTTCGAAGTCAAAAATCTATTGCAAGCGTCCCATCAAATCACCTTCGAGTACCATGGGCAGTTATAGTAAGTACTGTTAATTGATTTGCACGACGTTCAACGTAACTTTCCTGTTGTGTTATTACTCAAGGTTCTCATTACTACTTTAGTAGTATGCTCAAAACGTGTAATTCTTCTAGTCTCATCAGCCAAAACACTGGTTGACGGTTAGCGGTACCATCTGGCTGCTTTCTCGTGCGCATCGTTATCATTTCGTCGCATTTACCATAAGTATGAACCGTTTCTGTTAGTCAGGTGTTGAACACCGGACGTCGTCTCCTTTAATAAGTATAATATCTGTGTTCTATCAGATCTAGATCAATCATGGCAAAAATCATGGTCTTGCTTTGAACGGCGCTTCCGTCACTTTATCCTTCCGGATGTCGGTGTAATGTCTTTACGTTTAATTTAAATAATCTGCCTCACGGATAGGTGTTTATCCAGTTAGATAACTTAAGCGTGAAACAACAACAACGACAGAAACATAAACAACTTACTGCGTTTTCTTTTCTCTCATATACGGACGGTATTCTGATCAGTCGATCTTTTACAGTACGAAACGAACTTTTCTACTACCACTGCAACTGACATGTTTTCACTTGTTCCGTAAATCAATTTGCCATGTTTAATTGTGTGAATGACCATCAAATTAACTTAAGTACCTGCTCAGTTAAGGTTTCTGACAGCTAATATTTATTGTTGTTAATTATACAATAACCTCACTCCTCCCTTGCCCCGAATTATTTTTGGCATATTGTTAAGATTTATTGCTTGTGGCACGTTTACCACATCACTTGGTTTTTATCGTGGATGATATATATATATATATATATAGAATGTATATAATTATCATACTGGAATTCAAGTTGACTGTGTACTTTCTTTTATTAATTTCTATACGTGCTGAATTTAACAAGATTTAATGAACTTCCATTCATCCAATTATTTTTGGAATTATGTTCTTAAGGCTTCAAAAATTTCTGTAGTGTAGCCTATATTGAATGGTAAGCTGATCAGTACTGTACATATGGAGAACATACGTTTGATTGGTTTGTCATCATACGATAGATTGCACGTCCTCGTGCTTTCTTAACTTACTTTGTATAACCACATCACTGACATTCAGGTTGTGTTCGAATATGTATACAAACAATAATAATACAACAGTGGTGAGACTAAGCTGGCTTTCTACTCTTTTCTTTTTTACTGTAAGCAGCACGCTTGAGGCTGATCACTGCCTCGGTTATGTGGGTGGTATCATCTAGCCAGTTGATACCAGGATTCGTGTTCACTTTCCGAAATAGATTTGCAGTAGTTCGGTTAAGCCCAGTCCCACACTGGTCATCGAATTGAAATGGGTGAAGTTTTTCGGATCGTTTACAAGATCCGTCAAACCCACTTCAAATCTATCAGATTGCGACTGTGATCAACAACTGGAACCATCACCATCAGACCCAACGGTCAGCACCGAAGCAGTTCGCAAAGACTGTTCACCTCTCTTGGCCATTCATCCGAAAATCACTAAAAATTCGGTCAAGTGTGTAATACTGAACACTGTCAGCCGTAGCTGGTATATGCGCCACTCCCGCCACATCAACATCACCACGCCCTTCAGCAGACTGCGATTTGCCTCTTTTTGTGAGACACAGACCTATGGATTGCTTTGGTTTTCATATATAAATCGCGCATATTTCATGTAATTGTGAACCTGTTGAGAATGACCGAAAACGACTATTTGTGCAATTAGCTTTTCACGTATTCAAATTTCGTCGATCTTTTATGATAATTAGTAAGCGCCTCGGTTGGCAGAAGTTAACCATTCTCATACTTGACACTACCTTTTACATTCACATGGGTTTTCCAGCCAGCTTGGTGTCATTTTAGGAGATGCTTGTTAACCAGATTTAATATATAAAAAAGGCCGTTAAGAACACAGACCGGATTTTTATTACTTTGAGTGTACAAATGGTCTCGTGTGGCACTATAAACGGTGCATACACGGATTAATTGCCAGGAAGGTTAGAAATCGACCGTTGTCTAGTGATTAAGCTGGTGATATACGTGTTCTCTCGAATCGCGCCGCACTGCCACATGACATGAGAACAAACAATCAGACGGCGTGCACCGTACGAACGTTCTTACTAAATTAGGCACAATATATAACCGTAAGTGTTGGAGCTATGTTACGCAACATATCGTGGACAGGTCACTGAAATCTCCAGATTGCCGCATCAGGCTTGGGTTTCGCTTTTGTTTGAGCTCGCCATCAATGCATATTATTGCCTCAACCGGGTTCTAGCTCCGAGCGCGTTCTCATTCTGACCTGATATGTCTATTTAAAAAGGACTGACTAGGATGTCAACACGAATGCGAATTCTGCGATCAGTTGAGTGGTATTCAAATTAAATCTTCTTTTAGGTGAACACTCCTGGTCATATTGTGTTGACTAAATCACAGTCACTTTAACTGTCTAAGATTTACTGTTTGATCTTGTTTGCTTATTTCTTATTAGTTCATTTGTGTCGGTGACGGTCTATGGTTGCGTTTATTTTAGCTAGCTCCGTTGTACTGTCAGTGTTTTTCTGTACAACTCTCGGTTTTTCTCAGTGAAACCGTCATCGAGGTAAGAAACAGTATTCTTGTTTGTTGATCAATCCTTTTTACATTAACGTTAACGTTAGACAAAAGAATACTAGTCTTGATTACTGATATTGAAAATGTTTTTCGTTTTAAATAGCCGGAGAAATAGTACCTGATTTGTCCTCCAATTCACAACCGCGTGATGTAATTATGTGACTAATTGCGTTTGATTTTGCTCGTTTGACAACCATGTTGGTATAAAATGTTGCGTAATTGGCCCGATGATGAACAATCGAAAGCAGACTGTTCGCTAAAACACCTTTTCATTTCTACCTGATTAATGTCAAGCGGTATGTCCTGAGCAACCGACCGCTGACATGTCCTGTCTGGGAATCTACTGATGGGGTCGAAATTCGCAAAACTGGGTGGCGTTTACTTACACCATTTGTGATATCGGCAGTCTCTCTATAAAAAGCCGAGTGTATATTGTTACCATAATAGTAGTGCTATTATATGGGTGTAAAACATGGTCTATCTGCGCGATGCATGTTTATAGAGTGTCCGTCTTCGACCGTCGGCATCTCTGAAGCATTATCGGCATGTTGCGTCAGCGATCACAAGTTTACCGACGTGTCTTCCGGACAAGTATGTTCTGTCTATCAGCGGGCATACTGATCCCCTCTTACAGACTGCGTTGGCTTGGTCACATCTAACAAATGCCGGCTCACTGGCTGCCACACCCTATCTGGTTTGTGAGGATTGATTTCACCGTGTTTTATAATGGTTTTGGCTGTATTCAATACTTCATCTGTTCTCAACGTTCCTTTATCTTTGCGGCATTCATGATCTATCCAGCTACCGTTCATTCCAAGATGTCCACCTAACTACAGTTTCCATCCGTTTTGGTTGAATGAAAACTGAGCATTTTTAAACCGCCTTACTAGTACTTTTGCCTAACCGTTGTAATTCTTGATCTGATGCCCTTCCAGATTACATCAAAGACAGATTAAATCAGGCATATGAATCGGTCAAGGTTATATGGGTAATAATATTGGTTGCGCCATAGCAACCTACATCTATGTCATGTGGCCGAATGTTTGATAGCTTGAACTTGTGATGTGACGCCTGTCCGACCGAAACTTAATCTTCTTGCCTGCATGTTGTGTGCGCCGAAAACATTCGCGAATCGTAACTTTCTTAGGGACTGTCGGTTTCAACACAATTTAGGAATGTGGGTTATTTTATTCTATTAACTCATCGTCAGCGCCATTATTGTCACATGTATCGTTTCTAATCCCCACACTAATGTATATTTGAAGTATTTCTGTTCACTACTCTATTTCCTTGGCAGTCTGTCTGTCAGTTTAGAATTGCGTTTGTTTTGTGTGTAGTATTCATGGATGTTGCCTGTTGTACGCGAGATGAATCCTGCGAAACACGGTGGTCAAAGTACCGGGCGTGGTTTCATTGACCCGTTATAACATTTGGCCGGTATTTATGCACACGCGGTCGTCACCTTTGTGTTTCTGACCTCATTGTTTATTAAACCGATTCTCTTGTCATCAATTCTAAATCAAACTAGTCCACGGACTTTGATGTACACATTCATGGATGTGGTTGATAAATATAAAAGGTGAAGAATTAGAGTCTTATTTGTCAGTTAGTCGTCAGTCAGTCGGTTAGAATGACGTCGAATACCAATTTTCTTTTTACCGCTTCGGATCGATGTTACCTCAGGAGTCCTGTCTGGGTTCGCGTAACTGGACACTATGTAGTATCCATACAAACCTGTATACTGTGTAGCTGAAAATAGTCATTTTACTTGCTGCTAACCAATATAAACGTATCTAATGGTGTCACTTATTGAAACCTAAGGTATCTTCGGGACCACGGACGATTACTGTCATTGTGAGATTGCATTTTTCGCTCCATTATCTGTAAGTTAGCACGTTCGTGATGTTTGACCGCCAATACTGTCGAATTATATCGTGGAATATGGAGTTTTGTGACTAACAGTGTGGTTTGTGTGCCGGTAGTTGAACGCACTTATAGTTACTATATTAACTGCATAAGTTAACCGCATTTCGTAATTTGTTCCCAATTAACTTAGTAATTTTTTCCACTTAACCCGTTGCCTACAGTCGTATATTATCTAAAACTTCGCGAATTGTCCGGGAAAACAGGCCTGGATGAAGAGGATGAGGATTTTATCTCACTCTCTGCATCTGTTCCGGCAAGCAAGGGCGATACTATTGAGTTATGTGCTGGACTGATCGATGGTGAGGATCCTAGACCTGAGAAAACAGCCGTACAAGAAGTCTTGGAGGAATGCGGCTATAAAGTCAGTGAATCGTCGTTGCGTTTGATTCAAGTATTTGCGTGAGTTTTGTCTTGATTCTCATGTACGATTGGCGATTTCCCTCACTTTCTGCTATCCATGCCAGTTTTGCCATTTTACTCCTGATGCGTTCTAATGGAAATCAAAGGGCTACAAGCCAGTCAGATCACAAATTTGCGCTCGTCAATCACTATTCTAAATTCACAGCCCACGGTGACACTCAGTGCGGCAGGAAAAAAACGGCTACCTTTACACAGCTTCATTTGGCGCTCAATTCAGTGGCGAAACCTGAAGGAACAGTATGGATTTAGTGATGTTTTGGATATTCCTGGGTGTATGTGAGTCTAAGGACCACGTTTCTGAGATGACTATGAGAGCCATGTTACTTTACGACTAAAAGCTAGTCACCCAGAGTAAAAGATGTGAACCGCTTTTAATAATATGACTATCGATATTTGTGTTGGATAGCTTACTTTGGGTGTCATCAACGGGCGTGCAGCGGTGTAGTTGCGACTTAGATGTTAGATTGTGAATATCAGGCGGGTTCATTTGCTCAATCTCTATGTGCACAGCGACTTATATAGTTGGATTATGTACAGAGAATGCTAGCCGGTTGCCTTGCACAGCGAACGCTTTCTGCTGATGTCGCAGCTGACGGGCGTAAGGTGTGAAGTGGACAGATAATAACTTGGTGTATGGCAGTAAACTCAATTACCAAAGCGTTTGGTCGAGCCCGTCTCCCGGACTGACGCCCTCGCGGGTCATATAGTCTGTGGCTGAAAACGTTAGGAGATATAACAATTAATCGGCCCTAATGTTCTTGTGATTGTTGTTTGATTGAGTTGTTTGTTAGATAAGTGTGTTTAATGACACGAGGCACTAACAGTCCCAGTTAAGCTGCTGAGTTTCATTTGCAGGCTAGTTGCTTGATTGTAGGTTGCAAGCACTTTGATGTTGAGTGTTTGATGTTAGACACTTGTAGGCTAGTCGTACTGTTTACTTTAGATTCGGTGGAATCCTTAGATAGGTGGGAATGCGCAGAACTTTGGTCTGCCGTGTGGTCCCAGGTTGCTGTATAATTTCGCATGATATTGTCGTAAGTAGTATGTGTTTAACGGTCAGAATTCACCGGGAGCGCACGACCGGTTCCATGGTAGTTGGCACTTGTCACTTATGCTTACTCGACTAAATTTGCTCACACGTACCTGTATTGGAACGGCAGACGTTGAATTTGACAGTTATCAACACCGTACGGTAAGTGCAGGTGTTGGAAGCACTTGTTGTAGCAGTGTAGAACTGTTCTTTTATTTATCAGATACCACATCCCCTTTTCTTTTCCTTTCTGATTAAGGCTCGTTCTTCTGTTCATGGTTGTATGACCGTTACGCATCGGTGTAGGTCTTTTCTATGTTACTCTTCATGATGTTCACGATGTTGAAACAATGAATCAACTCATACGTTTTGTGTGGCTTTAACGTCAACGCCAGCCCACCAAGCTCATGCGCTATAATCAATAATAGCTTAAAAATCTAAAAATGATTATTTCAGTATTTTTTGAAATTAAGCCGGTCTTCTGGGAAAGTTCCTTTTTTCTTTTGCGTGAGGGGAGGAAACCGTGGCTGAAACAGTCGTTCTGTGCAGTTTTCACTTCAGCTCTTCATGGGGACATGCTGTTAAAAGTGAGCCTCATCCGTAGTATTGAAGTGAACGTTTATAGACATCCGTGAGGTCTGCAGACTAGTGTTTCGATCCGTGAGGTGCCTTCTAATGTCATGGGGGTCACTTTTCAAGGTCAATGCGTGTTTATAATCTTCAGTGTGTTGTTGGCCGATGGTGACTATTTTGAATATTCGTCCGCCTATCTCTACCTGCTGGTTTTATAGAACTGTTTCATAGAACTGTCCGTGAGTCCTAAATATCACAAGTCAGTTACAGTCGGCAATAAACTATCCATCCTGCCAATGTCAGTTATTGTTTTTTTGCAACACGTTTGCCTGGTTTGTTAATTGATTAATTTCGTTTCAGTAAATCTTTTGAGTTGATTGGGTCTTAGTCTGTTTTCCTTATGATCTTCTTTTCCCCCTTATTTTTTTTTCTTATTTCACTAGATCTAGTGTTGGGTTGATAGGAAATCAGATGACGTGCTACTACACAGAAGTAGATGAAACACTTCGTGTACCCGGTGCTGGCGGAGGATTACGAGAGGAAGGTGAATATATTCAGATCATTGAATGGCCGGTGACAAAATTGGATGACCTCATTGAGCCACGGACTGATCGACCAGGTCTTTCAGCCTCTCTGCTATATGCACTTAGTTGGTTCAAAACAACTATACTGCCCTCTATGAAGTGATATATCAAAACTCCGTTTTACTTGTGAAGGGACTAATTTTACGCTATTTTCCCCATTTTCCTATCACATTAATTCAGTAATCCAGAGGGTTGATTGATTTAATGATGTACCTCGGAGATACCGTTTGGAATTTGTTGTCAGTTGAAGTCTCAACCATTGATCACAACGTACTGTACATGCATAAGTTCTGTCATCATGTTGTCCGGTCAGATTGCCATTCCAAAAACGGTCACAAAACAGTACATCGTTTTATTCTCCCATTTGAATGTGTAGCACCCTGTGAGAAGGGGAAAATATTTAGTTAAATGGAATGGATAGCTTACAGTCGTGTTTTATCTGAAAATGTGGCAACACTCATTTTATTGCCTTAGATAATTATTTGTCTGTCTTGGATTATTAACATAATATTTATTTTGCCACGTGCAGTTAGGGCAAACGGCTGTCATCAAACAGCTGAAACTTTACTGCATGATTACTAGGAACGTAAACCAATAATTTGCGTTGCTCTACCCGGATACAAATGATGAACGGCGAATTTTAGTGCTATCTATGACATTATTTTTTGACGAGCAGTGGGTTGTTTTATAGCGTGTTTTTTAAATTATACTTAAACGATCCCTATGACAAATTAGCATTGTAACCAGCGGTTGTCTACTAAGTAGCGGCAGTCATAGCTGTCGCCGTCGGAAATCGGCGACGACTGTCAGTGGTCATGAGATCGAATCTCGGTTGTCTTGAATACGCCTATTCAGGCAAACCTGACTATCAGAAGGTTTTTTGCATAATGTATCTCTCGAGCACATTTCGCTGCATCTCATCAGGTATGTACTGCAGTCCGTGAGTTTATGTAGCAAAGTTCAATGGGCATTGTGAAGCTAAACAACAGAATCAATAACCACACAAACATACAAATACTCACACACATCCATATACATTAGTTACCAGGGCAATCTCATACTGACGAACAAGTCTTTCTGTACGCAGAGAGGTGGCTTCCATTTGTTAATTAAACCAGCGTCATCAATCGCCCGCCACCTGTTGACTTGTCGACCCCAGTTGAACCTGGGGAAGGCGTTTCGGATATGTTACGCAACGAAAAATCGAAGGCTTCTCCGGTTCGCGGAGGCGGTAGCAATTAGCAAATGGAAGCCACCTCTCTGCGTACAGAATGACTTGTTCGTCAGTACGAGATTGCCCTGGTAACTAATGTGTATGGATGTGTGTGAGTATTTATATGTTTGTGTGGTTGTTGATTCTGTCGTTTAGCTTCACAATGCTTATTGAACTTTGCTACATAAACTCACGGACTGCAATATGTACCTGATGAGATGCAGCGAAATGTGATCGGGAGATACATTGTGCAAAAAACGGCTTCCGACTTCTCTGTTCAAATTTGTGACGGGAAAACGTTGCTTTGCAAACCTGAATTTATCGGGCCCACATTGCTTAGCATATTGAATGACGGCAAAATATAACTTTTCTAGACAACCGTCTTAGAATGAGAAGTTGACATTACTACTTCTTTTATATGGTGGCAGTTGTGATGTAAAGATATGATCTATTTGAATGTCCAGTAGGGAATGTCGTCACTTATCCACCAGTACGTTTGATACCGAATGATTCCATTTCATTCGATATGAATACGAGAATTATATTAGCTATCCTCTAGCTGCAGATTTAACATGCTGCGAATCATAGTGGCAATGCTCACGATGGACCGTTGTCGGCTGCAGTTTGTATCGCAATGAGTTCGAGTTGCCTCAGCTTTTTTTGTCTAATGTCGAGCAACCTGTTAATGTCCAGCCCACATACGACCCCGTTTTTCGTGCATTTGCAAACGCCATGGGGTGTAACAGTTGAAAGTTAACTTTCCGAGCGTCATAGCACGCGGTTTCTCGTTAAAATATCAACAAGAACATTTAACTGGACAAAATGTTTTCTCTCTCAGTGCATTATATCTTTGGGTATGCAGCTTCAAATGTCTTGTCTTACCGTCGGTACTGGAGTCCCAGAAGCAGGCGCTGGCAGTTTGTATGCCTGCTCCATTTTTCTGCATCATAACGCAGGATACTGTTAAAAGCATCGTGCTTCCAATAAGTGAATAATGACTTACCGATGTACTTGAATGGTCTGTTCAATCTAGCTAACTGAGCTATCGATTGTTCAATAATATTGGAGGTCCATTTGGGAATCTTGCTGGAGGAAAATTCAGCATTACCGATAACTGATCCGATAATCTGTCGGCAATTTTGCTGTCCTCTTTCACTGCTTCACTCACTTCCTTTACAATTCCGGTAGCTTCGATTCCGTTAAATGCAGTTACTTGCTAAAACCGCAACGCAAACTTTTACTCATGTGCATCTTGCCTATATGACCGTCAATTTTTTTTAATAAAAAAACGTACAACTCCGTGTTACAAGACGAAAAATTCTCGTAAAGATTGTTTCACTAGGGTGGACGATTGCCAGATACTCTTGTACTCAAAGGTTGTGTGGCCCTTCATTCAAGCTTGGCTTACATAATGTAAACAATATCTTCGTCGCCCCAAGGCGTACATCTCGCTGCAGAAGGTATTTTCGTTCCCGTATTTGTCATTCGTTCATGATCGTCGCATGTGACTTACTTTGTTATTTTACGTCAGTTATTTGTACGTTTGCATGAAAGTGGGGTGTTTGCTTTTTGGCCTCAGTTTGTTCTGTGGACCTCACCCTCCTAAATCTTAGATTGTATAACTATGGTCCTTACGGTGTTTAGCGTCTAAGGTCGTGTGTTGAACCTCGGCTAATAATATTCTGATGGCTCTCTAGATATATAATATTTAACATATATATATAATATCTGTGGAATGGCCTTAATTTTCAACGGTGTAACAGGTTTTGAAGAAGACGTAATCTAAAATTCCGAGATGGCGGTGGGAAAAAAAAACAAGCCCTTTGGATTGATAGTCTTTTGTTGTATGAGAGCTTGAAGTGTCGGAGCTCAGTAAGGACTCAAAGGCAAATCTTCTCTCATTGGCTATCTCCACAGATGTGGGTGAGATATCGGTGCGTTATCTAAGGTTGAGGTTTTCGTATATTGCCAGTTCTTGAAGGTACCAAAGGGAGATGAGGTGGAACTTAATATATGTCCAAACACAAATCCTGTGCACCAAGTTTCCCATGCCTCACAAACGATCAAATTTCGAGTAGGAATAAAGAGGTTGTGATCAGACTGTTTTGCTGTTTACTACTCACCCTGTTGACATAGGTAACCGCAAAGATTTAAGGTGGTGATCACAATCTTGCAGAGGAAAAATCCGAATATACAAGCTAACTAACCAGCTCTGTTTAGTGATGCACATTTCCAGATACAGGCTATAGATGAGTGTTAAAGATATCACTGAAAGTACACACCTGTGAACTGAAGACCCTATTGTTATGGAGAAAAGATGCAACAGTGATCACAAGTTGCAACACCGTTTCATGGATCTTGCTTGCTTTAGTGAAAACAAAACGATTTCGAGGCTGAAAACATTTGTAGCTAATTGGTTTCGCACAAAAAAGTGACAGTCACACTAAAATAGTTAGAGGAGGCTGTGGTGATTATTGGCTTAAAGTTGTACACTGCAGTTGCTTGCGCCGTGTATATCTGTCTAATTGCCATTTGTCTGGACAAGATCCTAATTCACGACCTTCCAACTTTTAAATCGGTTTTCCTTAACAGCGACAAATTACTTTTTATACAATGTTGTAGTTTGCATGAACATATCGTTTGGTCGTTGAACATTGAGCAACCGACCTGGACGAAATGTGACATTTAGGGAAAGTTGTCGGTATTGAGCACTGTTCAAAGTCCTGTATCCAGTTCAATCGGCGGATGCTTGCAAGTTCTTCATTACAAACGGGGAATTACTCCATACCCATATTTACATTAGGAAAAGATGGTTTCTTTAATTTGTTGATGACTTTAAAAGAAGCAATGAAGCCCCCCTTCAATGGATAGTAAAAATGCTTGTTTAACTCTCAATCGTTGTATGTGCAGTCCGCAAGAATGCTATACGCTTCATAAGAATATTGCAAATTTCTGCAGTTAATACATAGATATTATATTTTCGGATGAAGTATAAAAGACAAGCGGCTGTTTTTAGGGACATTGTGTGCTGTTTTTCACGCAGCTAACTGATCTTGCTTAGTGAATATAATAACAAAAATGTCTATTGCTGCGGTGCGACTCAATACTACCGACACCTTCCAGATGAAAACTATGGATATAGGACAACCATCAGCTTTAGGACCGAAATAACATGAACGTGACGACGTTATCGTTTGTCAACAAGAAGCCTCCATTGTCAATCATAGGTAAGTGCAGTTATTGACAATACAACCGTTGAATAGGGTTGACACAACCGGCGTGCTCGTACGGACACTCGCCTCCCTCTACGAATACCATAATAACTATAGCCTTTCTGTCGAATGCTGTTACCGAAATACAGCTAAACGAAACACCTTTGCAAGCTTTGGTTAATAGTGGAACTTTTGACAACTACATTTCGAATCTGAAACCAATGTTATGGAATCAAAGACTCGTGCAGTACAATAAACTATGGGTGCTACTCGGCTAGTCAATCATACACAAATTCACTGTTGCGTTACTGCACGTTATAAGAATTTCTATTACAACAAAAGCAAGTTTTCTATGCTGTTCAGCTTTTGTGTCTGTGTGCTCTTTGGCCATGATTTCCTCAAACTTCGTACACTGTCTTCGAAGCTTGTGGAAACTTCTACCTGTTTCGTTGTACACACCAATGGTGTTGTTAAAATTCGGCGGAAAAAGTAATGTTGTCGCTGCTCAAGGCTATTAGAATGGAAAATTCTGCACCGGCTGATCAAGCTATACCCGGAAAAATTACAATAGCTCCGCAGTTTACTATTATCATAAAACATCAGTTCACAGCGACCCGTTGCGAACTCATTGTCTTAGTATTCTTATCCGCTAGATAATAGTCGAACCTTTTCTTTATCGTCTGAAATCGTCGTACCATTTAGTCACTCGGAAGAGATGTAGAGAAAGCCGTGGTTATCATTGTCGTCCACCAGTCGTTTTTAGCCACGAAGACTGATGCCTTTAACGTTGCTATCTCTGCCACCCTAACACTGAATGCGGGATCCGTGGCACTTTTCTCCGAAGCCATGTCACCAACCGAACGGGGTTTTTCTTCCGCCGAGAAGGTAGCCTACATTGCAGTCGTAGCCATAAAAAAACTGAAGACATTTACTGGGAGCCTTTTTCTGATTGATTACTGACCAGAACTCTGTTGCTTTTGTTTACGACGTTCATCACTATGAAAAGACTAAAAATGATAAAGTTCAACGGTGTCGTCCTGAAATTTCTTGTTACCGCGTTGATGTCAGGTACTGTTCAAGATAAGAAAGACGTCATTTAATCAATATTCCGCACGCATTTTGTCGCTGAGGGAGCCACATGGTTCGTTTTCTCAACCAAGTGTCTGAATGTTACATTTCATACGTTTGAAAAACCTACCCCACCTTGTTGATGAGGTTTGAATCGATCATTTCGCGTTTTCCGATATGCTTGGAGTAAAAGTCAAGACTCTACATACCACCGTGCCTTTCGAGTTATTAATCGCAGCTTTTAAGGGTTCATCCACATCCGTTTCCGGTAAGTGTTTTTTAGCTATTGTCGACGAATATTCAAGATTCTCGTTCGCTTTTGCTTGCTCGGATATGACGATACCTACCGTCATCAATTGTTTTTGCTAACTGTTCTCGATGTTTGATATACACTCCTGTGAGCACTAGAAGTGGGATCCCACCTTCATGTCTGAAGAACTAGGGAGTTTCCTATACCGCGAAGGTATTATACTATTTCTGCACATGTTGGATACAACAGAGTCTAAGATAATACAGCCGTGGTTGTCAGGATAGTCTACCACCCATTTTGAAGAAGGTAAACACCAGCCAAGATACACCTCTTCAGCTTCTCTTGTGGAACCAAGTAGGGCAATCATTTCAGACAGCAATCTCTCAACGTTGTCTTAAAAAAAGCCGGAAGAGAAGTTCAGGACCTGGGGCCTTATTACGTTTCAGTAATTTAAGCCTCAGAGCCACTGCGGTATCTGGTGAAAAATCATCGAGACTGTTGTGATTGGGTCCACCATTTTCATTGTTCACACCCGAATGAGTTGGCTCATTTCGTGTTTATACATCAGGCCGTTGCGACGAGATTCAAATTCATGAGCCACCTTTTTTACTTATAGTTCTTCTAATGTCTTGTCGACGGTCATCGCAACCATGAATTAGGGGACGCAACTTTCGACCATTTCTTGGTAAAGGTACCTCTTTATTCTTCTAGCTCACTGATCCAATTATCTTCACAGTATTTGTCGGGACTGTCCATATGTGTGTGTTTCTGTTCACGACGGCCTTCGTCGTGTTAAAAGTCTGGGAGATTGGTGGACGTTTGGTTATGGACTTTGTAGAATCGGCCGAGATCCATTGCCTTCTCTACGGTGTGCTGGAGCAAATATTCTAAATCGTGACTGATGGAGTGCTGGAAATCAGAGAGGTCAACAGCAGGATTGGTAAATTTATGAAGATGACAGGTTTTGCAGCTGGCCCAGGGAAAAAATATTACAAACTACCATATGGAAACTTAAATTTGCAGCACAAGAAAGGTGGTAAATTTAAGTATAGTATCCAGCCTATAGTAAGTTGAAAAATTTACGTAAATTCCCCCTCCTATAAGGAGGACAGCGGCACCCTCTTTGGTAGATTGATTCGAAGGGAGGCGATGTAGTTTGGACTTAAATTTTTTATACCAGTGGTTGATGACCACAAAATCCTAAACAGCAGCCCCACGTTCGCTGGTACTCATTCAGCTGTGAATTAGTGAATTATGTTACGGTAATGATGAAGCCTGAACACCGCTCGTATTATATTTATATTCATGCTAAACACTAAGACATTTTTAGCTTCCGAATAGTGGAAGTTTTGTTCCATTTTTTGTCGGAGCTTTTGATTTCTTAACTAAGTAACTGGCTATGCTCGAAGTTTCATTGGGCATGTCATTTAAGTCATCGAACTGGTATCGCAATGATCGATAATGAAAAACTGATATCGAAAGCTTTCCTGTAGGTAGAACACAGTAGAAAATTGACCCTCTCTCGTCTTTTTTGAAGGTTACGGAAAGTGAACAACATACGATGTACACTGCAGCCTGCTTTGCGAGTCATGGTTAAGATGAAGGGAACGGTTAGTACGTTCTTGTTCAAACTTTTTGATAACTACCGTATTTTATTTCTTATAGTTGTATTTATGCTACAATTTCAATCCTATTCTAATGGGTGCAACTGCTCCCAGGGAATTGTCATTAATTGTCGTGATCAGTTTTTTTCTTCAAAAACCTTGTGTTGTGGTTGAGGCTGTCATTTAATGTAAATTCCCTTTAGTTGATTTGTGTGTAAAGTTCACTTTTAGATCATCTTATGTTTAGTCCTTTAAGTTATGCCCCTGGATCCCGTAGATTCAGCTATACTGATTGCGCTATATGCCAAGTAAAGCATCTTTACGTGATGCGATCGCACTGTCAGCCACAATACCTTATCTACCTCTCCATATCTGACCACTAAAATGTGTGCATGTTTCAGATTAATTAAAATTAGTGAGTAATACGATTTACAGCCCCCAATTCGCGTTCCTCTTCAGAAGGAGTGCTGTTCTTCGAGAACGTCCACTATGAGGGGGGACTATTGTACCTGTGTTTGAAAATGAAGAAAGGCTCACATTGCATAGCATACATTTGCAACATATCGACTCCACGTTACGGCCCGTTGTCACATAAGTGCATGTGTATCTCATTAATCCGCCCATGCGGTTGGTAATTGCTCTGTTTCAGTCTCAGTGTCAGGAGTGCTGACGTAGGGGGTACCTGTGTGCTGTCTACAGGTGGGCAATCTGTAACCATTCAGTTCACGTGTTACCGAGTGTTTTGAATGGTAGCAAACGCCATGAGTTGGCGAAACAAAATTCCTGTTAACCGAAATCGCAAACACAGCCTGTCTTGCAAGGCTATCCTGTCTTTACCCTCGATCATTTTTAAGTAATTCGTGTTAAACTGGTATTCTCCGTTTTTACATAACTCTCGGATTTGTGATCTAGGGTTGACCTATCGCAGGACTAGTTCGCAAAGACGTACGGTTGTTCACTTCTTGAGTATGGATTCGTGGGAATCCCATCGGACCTCCATGATATTTTGGACGATTTATGGCGACTAATAGGGATGTGCAGATTTTTTGTTCGGTCAATACGATGATTCCCGGTTCTGTTTGGCTAATCAGAAATAGATGCTAAAAAATGGATTTATTGCGGTGATGCCAAGTTGTCGATATTTGGCCGGAGGTTTATTAAGAGGAATGTTAGATCCTCCCATCTACTCATGTGCGGCGTCCCCGTCACCATTCCCGTTCATTTTAATATATCTTCTGTTCCACTGTGAAAAATTGAGATGTGTCATGCGGATGTACAGTGACTTTTCGACCTGGCTTTCTCATTAGTCCCAAACCCTATAAATACGAACGAGTTTGTGATTATGTTGTCTTTGGAGTGAGCGAAATAATAGAGCTCCGTTTGAAGGCCAGTATTCTTCCTGTCTTCATGCGTTAGCCTTAGGTGGTTGGTTTGGCAGGTAAGTTCCTAGATAATCTTCTATACTCCGTCGTCCGTTGTTCCATTATCTGCCGTATCGTTATCCGCTGTTCTATTCTCCGTTATGGTCGCCTTACGTGTTCATAGGCCGTTGATCCGTTTGCAACACGATGGAACATAGTTCGCGATTTACCATCTTGTCATTTACTACCCAACACGAAAAATGTAATGACTGAAGTTCCTCTTCCCTTATGGGTAAGCGTTTTTCTCCCGGCATTAGCGCATGCAAATTGTTGTGAAGTTTCTGGGAGTCTCCACTTATCCATACATAGGTTAGCAGCCTTGGGCGATATCGACTAATACTGTTACGGTTTAACGGTTATCCTGACAGTAGTACGCAAATTGGCACAATGGTAGAATTATTTTATGGAAAAAGCACGAACGAACGTTCACAGGATTTATGTGAAAGACTATGGTATTGACTGTTTGGAGGCGTTTCTAGTTAAAGTTGTTGATGAGTGCACTAGTAACTTGGAACTAGACTCTCACTAACTTTGCTGTGCTACGCGGTTAAGGCTTTTATACTTTACCACGTCAGTGCCTGACTGTCTTGATACTACTGCACCGAACAATGTATGGTGTTGCTGTCGTTGGTGTCTTGATGAATTGCTGCACCGTCCAGGCCACATCATCATCATAGACAGTAATACATCAGTGGTTCACACTGATGCTTAACTGTCACACAACCACGAAGAAGAAAAACCCTGTTTAGGAAAAGAGAAGAAAAAAGGGGGAGGGAACCTAACCACTAAAAATAGCTACGTCTACATTCAAACATACAACATCAAGGCGCCTACACCTTACAAACAAACAACCGAGCTGTAAGTGAAAGTGAGGCGTCATCGGCAAGACAGCTTCCCTACGGCTTTCACTGCCCCGCATCATTAAGTGCACTCACTTCGCAGACAACTCGGCCAAACAACGACAACATTCACACCACTGAGCTCGGTTAGCCGCCATCTCACCTAACGTCTTAAGCCACCGATTCTGTGAATCGCGAGGGCTCCAGGCCGGGAGACGAGCCCCATCTACAGTGGCCAACCCTTTCGTGAACGATTTCATTTCTCTACGTCAGACCATCACATGTCCACCTCGTACCTTACGCCAGTCGACCGCAGCGTCGACAAACAGTACTCGGTGTGGCAAACAACTAGCTGGCATCCTTAGTACATGGCCTAACCATCTAAGTCTGTGAAAATGTGATGATTGAATGAAAGAACTCGTTTGACAATCATTGCCAAACACCCGCTTCCTAACCTCCTCGTTACTTACTCGTTGGTGCCACACAATACGAGCGACTGAACGCAGACATCGGTGGTCAGACACCTGAAGACGGTTCACGTCCTCTACCTTGAGCGGCCATGTTTCGCTGCCGTAAAGTAATACAGTCCCCACTGTTGTCTGATCTACGCGACCCTTAAGTTTCAGAGAGATACCTTTCTGTCGCCATAAGTGCCTCAGATTAGTAAATATCGCTCTGGCCTTGGAAATATGCGCACACACACCGTCACTAATGCAGCTTCCCAGGTATACACACCGGTCAACAACCTCCGGAATCACAACAATCTTGCAGAAGCACTTTGCATTTTGAGGCTGCAAAGCGCATTCCGAAGTACTTCGCAGAACGCGAAATTGCTTTTAGCGTTGCTTGCGCTGTTTGAAAGTCGTCAAGTCGCAACACCTTGTCGTCAGTATAATCACCCTTCCACCAGGTAGGAGCTCCAACCCAGCATCATTTGTGTGCCGCAGACAGTCCTCCATTATTTCGTTCATGACGAAATTGAACAGAAATGGTGAAAGGGGACAGCCTTGATGAACGCCACTCCTGGTGCTATAACTGTCAGACAGCTCAACGTAAACCCTAACCCGAGCCGAAGTATGGGAGTAAAGCGCCGACAGCATGTTCAAATACTTGGTCGGTACACCTCTGCGTTTAAGCGACTCTAAAAGTGTAGATCGATCCACCGAATCGAACGCACCATTATAGTCGAGAAATATGGCAATTGTTGGCCGACGGTATACATGACGCTACTCAAAAATTTGACGAAGGGTAAAAATATGATGTATACATCCCCGGCCAAGACGAAACCCTGCCTTTTCTCGTCTAATGTTCAACTCTTGAACTGCAGTGATTCGGCGGAGTATGATGGATGCCAGAACCCTAGAGATGACTGGGGTCAAACCATTTCTTCTGTGGTTTTCGCAAGAGCTCCTGATACCTTTCTTGAATTTTAGGAACTTATCGCGTGACCCCAACACGAAGGGATGGTCTCCGTCATTCACACAAGTTGAAACAGCTGAGTCAAGGTCTCAACTAACACATCTCTACCTTCTTTATAAAGTGCCGGCTTGAGATCATCTGAACCAGCAGCCTTATTACGATTGAGAGCCGAGATGCAATTGTGAACCTCAGTCTCAGTGGGTGGTTCCAAGTCTACCGATCAGAGTGCTATGTCACAAGTTTGTGGCGGAAACAGAATGGAAGCAGGAGGCCAGCTAAATTGACCCACAAAGTGTTCCGCCCAACGTTCTAACCATCTGGACTTATTATAGATTAGTGTATCATCTGCCTCGCTGACAACTCCACTGACAGACGGTCGCCTGGGACCAGTGGCACGGATCAGCTTTAATAGTTTTCCGGTGTTCCCTGAAGCAAAGGCAGTTTCCATTTCTTCAACTGTTTCCACTAACCAAGCCTCACAATCAGTCTTTAAACTATGTTTCAGTTTCCTACGGATATATCTTCTAGACGTATTATGTGAACTACCAGGAGGAACCTTCTGTCTGGCTTCTAACAACTCCAGAGATTTCTCTGAGATCCAATGTTTGTTTAGCCCATGTACCCCTGTGCCACATGCTACAGCACCTGCTTTCTGAATAGCCTGTGAAACTTGTGTCCAGCAGCTATCAGGGTCTTCGGAGTGAGTGCCACTAAGGCAACTTTCTAAGCTGGTTTAGTGCTTATGCTTTACCGATGGTAAAGCCAATTTCTCAACAGCCGGTCGTTGTCCAGCAAAAGTAAGAATAAAACGACAACATACTAATGCAGTACCTGAGTCCAAGTACGTGCTCCAATAAGAACGACAGTCTTGAATGCAACCACGCCA
>JTDE01020989.1:19204-51819 GCA_014338405.1 Paragonimus skrjabini miyazakii
TTAATACTGTTGTACATCCATAAATTCGGCTTCTTGACTCATGAATATGAACTGCTTACTGCAACCAGTGCGAGGTCTTCTGCTTATTACTTGCGTGGAGGTTTCAATCCTAGTACGATTTCAAGGGCTATTCGAAGTCCCTAATTCCGAGTATTACAATTAGTCTGACTCCTATTGCGCCGAAGTTACTCGCAGCCATTGCACTTCGTGGACTAAGTGAAACGCGCGAGAAAAATATCCGTGAGGAGCAAGCTGGGTTTCGTCCTGGCGGCCATAACTGCATTAACCACATCATTCACACTCCACTAGGTGCTTGAACTCTGCCATTCACATAAAAGACCAACAATTATTGTCTTCTTGGACATCAGATGGGCTTTCGATTCGGTTGATAGAACTTTACTTTGGAATCGTCTATCGAGGAACAGTGTGCATAAAAAGTATGTAAACATCCTGGAAGCAATTAGCTGTCAGACCTCGCACAGGATTAGGGCTTATGGTATCGCATCGCCGACATTCAGAATCTCAATGGAGGTGCGACAAGGTTGTCCAATCGCCTCCTACCTATTCAACTTTGAAGTAGACAAGATCCCGAAGTGTGCCCTGACAGATTGCAAATATGATGGTGTGAGACTGCTCTCGGGCACTCGACTTCGAGACATAAGATATGCAGACGATGTCGACCTAATCTATGACGGCTCACAGGGAGCTCAGAATATCTTAGACATTAGAGGCTTCAGTTCGTCAGTTCGGTAAGACGTTAGCATCTACTAAGTGCAAGGTGCTGTAGCAAGATTGTCAGGACTCTGTGCCTGCTCTCACCCTTGGTAGTGACCAGCTGGAAATAGTCGAGCATATCGTGTACATTAAGGGCTGTATGAGCGTTAGTAGAATGTCTGATGCAATCACAAATCGCATGGCGAATGTTCGGATGGTGTTTGCCAACTTGCACCATCTGTGGCGTCAAAATGTTCTCAATCTTCCATGGAAAGGTCGAGTGTATAATGCCACTGTAAGAGAAGTCTGACTGTGCGGCTCCGAAACCTGTTATATTCGCACAGAGGATGTTCGTAGAGTATCCGCTTTTGACCATCGCTGTCTCCGAAGCATTAGCTGCGTGTGGAGGGATCATCGTCTCATCAATGACAAAGTTCGTCGATGTGTATTCGGAACGGATAAACTCTATCGACCCTTAAGCATACTGACCTACTCTCACAGGACTCACTGGCTTGGTCAAATCTTACGAAAGCCAACTCACCATCTGCCACATCGTGCCTTATTTGCGAGTGATGGGTTAGGCTGAAAACAGCAGCCTGGTGGTCAGCGCATAAGTTCTGCTGGATAGAGCCGATTGCTTTGCCAAAATGTCAGACCTCTTGTCGGATGGAACAAATTCCGCATTGAAGAGGCTGGTAAAGAAAAGACCTCAACAATCGAAAAGGGATTATCAAGCATGCTGCGCAGAATGAAACAAGCTGATTCCATTAGCACCCATGTATTTGGTCGCATACTTCCTACAGGATCTCGTATTCCGCGGTTATGCAGCCTACCTAAGTTACACAAGGACAAATACCACTTAGGCTGATTCTAGGCATGTGCAACTCCCCCTATCATGCGGCTACACATTAACTAGAAGAAATTCTGGAATCAGTGAAGAAAAAAATAACTACATACGGATACTTTTGAATTCGTGAACACTTCGGTAAACCTCAACTCAACGGACAAGAAAATGCTGTCTCTTGATGTATCGTCGTTTTTTTACTACCGTAGTGACAGAAACCATTAATTTTGTGTGTGACTATATCGAGAACTACCAAATTAACGTTGGCCTGCCCATAGAAGATCTTAAGGAATTACTATTGTTCTGCACAAACAATATCTAATTTTAGTTTAACGAACGGTTATATCGTCATGTTGATGGTGTTGCTATGGGCTTTTACGTAGTAGACTGTTTAAAAGACATCCAGAAACTACTAGACATTTTTAACAAGGCGCATAACAGTATTACATTCACTTTAGAGGAGGACATTGATACGCAAATATCCTTTCTTGACGTGGCACTGACACGCAAACAAGATGGTTCACTACAGAGGAGCGTATTTAGGAAGAAAACATGAACTGGTCAATACCTGCACTTCCATAGCTACGTACCGATCAGCTTCAAACGTGATCTGGTACGTTGTCTGCCGAACAGAGCAAAGAGGAGTTGTACAGATGACACGATAACGAATGAGTTAAAGAATTTGCTAGAGATTCTTAGTACTTACGCCTATTCAGATGAATTCATCAACAGCAACATGCAGGAGAGATAACGGCGACCCTTAATGAATATTGCCGATAAGAAGAACGTCCACTTCTCATTGTCATTCAAAGGCAACTTAGCGGCAGAGTTGATATCATATCAAATCACCAATGCTATCAACACGACTTATTATGCCGTAAGCTCTCTTGTCACACTACACTCAAAACGGATGGTTCCACCGAATTTGAAAGAGAACTTGCCTAATAATGTTGCCGCTTTTTTGATCTATTCATTTGACTGTTCCTGTGGTTCAGCATACATAGGTCGCACTACTAGGCGTTTATCTGAAAGAATCCGTGAACACTGCCCCACTTGGCTTCACTCTGAGCAACTAACGCATTAATTCATCCATTCTGGCCCAACTGACCAATTGTAATCAACACAGACACGAAGACAGCATTTCGTACGGTCTATCGCGTCTCGGTCAACTTGTCTCGAAAGGTTAAATGCCACATCCTGTCAACAGCCGAGGCAGTCCCAATCCGACTACGTCATCCGAAGTTGTGTGTGAAGAAACAATTCGTTCGAACCCTGGGGCTTCCCTCGCCAAACACGACCGTCCTATCTGTGAAGCAATTTGTCCCCGTCCCGCTGCCCCAGCCTGACTAACGTTGATTACCTAGGACCGACTTCGTTTGTGTTCCTAACCACAGCGAAGTATTGTTAATCATTTATCCAATCACGATATCCTTTTTTAATCTTTGATCAATAACATTCTAACTCGTCACTTAATTTTATGATTGTACCAGTAAAAGAGGAGAATTTGTCAAAAACAGTGTTTTCGCTTAAACTTTGTTTTTCATGGATATTGGCATTATTTTGGGAGACACATTATACTGGTTAGGTAGCTTGAGTTGAAAAGGCACACGAAATTATATGTGCATTTCTAACACTACTTCAAGTAGTTGTGATAAAGCTTAAAGAGTTTGAAATAACAGCTGTGCAATAGATGATGAGTTCGCATCAGTAAATAACGCATCAATAATGCAGAATGCTTGGAAAAACTACTGGGTCGAAATAACATTAAAGTAAAATGATAATTGTTTAAAAGGTGAAGCAAGTTTGTGGAATGCGTTATTTGAGTAAAATACGAACTTTAACATTAAGTTAAACCGGAGTTACTAACCTGTAATTTTGCCATCTACTGTCAGTCGATCGCATATATTCTCTCCCATAAGTTGTCCATTGTATTTACTTTCACTATAAGCTAGTTGGCCTGTCTCCCTGAGCTTCTGTGCCCATTCGGATGCCATTCTGTCTAACCTCTGACCAATTGACAAAAAGACGTTGCGTTATGAATAAAGTTCGAATGACGTTTTGCTTTATCGATGACAGAAGGAGACATATCGTAAGTTTTAGCACTTTGTTCACCCTCAAGATTCCAACTACAAGCAAAGCGAACACACTTGTTAAAATGTTGAATCGTATCGCACTCTGGACCTGTAGTTAACAGCGACATATTTCAAATATCACTAGGACACTTTTTATTCAACAAAAACGAGTTGTACAAATCCCTCAGCTGTGATATTTTGATAGGTCTGTGATTCAGTTGATGCAACAAACATCGTCATAAGATGAAAAACGTCTAACTGTATAAAAACAAATGCACTTGTTAATCAGGTGGAAGCAATCATATGTACAATCCGTACACACAGAACTAACTGAATCACTTTCATTTGGTATTTTATTTTGCAGCTCTGATCGGTGTTCTGAAACAAACAATTCCACCACACGAAACAGTCGTTTGTGATCAAAATGTAGAAACACTGACGCCAACCTTACTTTTTAACGACCGTGTAGAATCCTGACTATGTAATATATGTATAGAATCTATTGGCCTGTATTCGAGTCTAACCGGAAGATAAGGTGATTCAAGATATTAACGCACGCCGTTTTTAAAATTTCGTTCAGTTAGTATCGATTTTTATAAGCTGTAATTGGCAGTATAGACTTAACAAAGTGGAATGAAATGAAACAGTGAAAATAATTATAATTTGATACGCTGCTGCAGATCTCCTACGAAGATGACAGCTTTTCTAGTGCGCAAGTAAGGGAGTTCTTTTACGACAAACCAGGAACTAATGTACACGATTGCGTACTTTGAATGCTTTTTAATTTTATTTAATGTAATTCAAGCGTAGAGAAATGGGGGTTGTTGTATAGCACTTTTGAAAGTCTTCAAAACTGGTTATTGCGCCAATGTTGAGCATTATCCACCATATTCAAAATAAGTTAACGATGAAGTGAAACCGCTTGCACTGTGTATTATCACTTGCTACAAAACTATCTAAAATGTCTAAAGTAATCATAAGATAAACTAGTACTGCGACACAACTACTGAAAATCGGTTGGATTTTGCTGTTCTCCTGAAGTAGCATGACCTCTGATATCTAATTTCATGTTACCGTATTCCATAACTTCTTAGTTATATTTGTTTCCTTAATCCCCTAGCATCATGGCCACTTCTACACAACAGCTAAGTTATTTTTAACTTCAATACCTGTACCACTGATCTCAACACAAACAGCTGTTACGGTTGCGTGATTATTGATAATACGGCTACTGTTTAATAACCAATCGTGTGACATTTGAACACTGCACCATAATTTTCCAGTGGTATTGACTTTGCTAGTATTGTGTACACGGAACCACCATTATTCAAACATTCAATCTTGTAAACTTCAACTATGTACGATAAACGCAGAGTCGCTTAAATAATTTGGGGTACTAATTTGAACTTATGTGGGAAGCTCAAAGTCCCGCTTGAAAATGAACTTGAGCAAAGATGTCCTGTGCATTGCTGATAAGTAGTAGGGAATTTTATTGATTAAAAAGGAACAAGACTCGTCACAGCATCACACTTAGATGGGGTTTTCAGTATTAAGGATACGCACTACTGACAGGCTCTAGCGACAGAGAGGCTCGGGAATAGTGCTTCTTCTCGAAGGTCCTGTTTACGATATCCACGTGTTGAGGTTGAGACCAACTGTGAGTGTATATGATACAAACGTCTTGTGCACCTTTGGTCAACCTGTAGCTAGCTCAAATGTGTAGCTTGATTGGCCTTTATATATTGCTCACGACCATGGGACTCACTATCAACGTCTACTGAAATAAACAATGTGCAATACCTAGTAAACTAAACGAATTATAAAATTAACTACATGAGTTCATTTCACGCATGTTTACCATTCGGAAACATGAGTAGGGCATATACAAAAGTGTCGTCTGTGGACTGAAAAACGTACAGAACTATACAGATAATTAAAATGACGGCAAAAACGATGGACAGTCAATTGCTGTTAAGCGAGCAAAGCAAGCTGCCGACGGTTGTTCCATGAAGTTTCACAATACTTCAAAAATATTGAGTTATAAGCACACATCAATGTCGTGCACGACAATCTGTGGGTTTTGTGACCGAATATGCTGTGAAGTGTGAAAAAGTTCACTACACAGTTTTATCACTGATAAGCAGTGGTAAGCTTCCAGGTCGCAACATTATATTCTTCGTAGTTTACTAAAAGCTTATAAGTCGGATTTCTTCATGAAGCCCATTCTAACGATGTATGCCTTACATTATCAGGAACTAGCCAAATAATTGGTTAGCGCTTCAACAGCTACTCACCGAAAGCTAGTTCGTACTTTGGAAGTTACTTTTGAACTGATCTAATGCGTTGTTAGACCTGATATTTTAGCAGGGAAAGTGTGATTCTTCGTCTGCTAGTGTGCCTCACGTTAACCAGTGGACTTCAGTCCGGGATACATTCTTGCCTACCCCATGCATCTTCTATACTTTTTTTTCATTGTGAACAAAGGAGGGCTTGCCGCTTGTGGATATCTTGGGTATAAACATTTCAGATTGATCTACCAAACATTCAGTATATCTGAGGTCAACATGTAAAAATCTAGTAATCCCTATGGTATTTTGCGAGGTTTCAAGAATACGTTTCCACGATGAACTACGGGTCAGGTAGATTGGCGATTTTTCGGAAGCCATAATTTGAAGTTGTAGTAGATTAGCTCCTGCAGAATGTGCCACTTCCGGGAGTGACCAAGGATGTCACCTACATGGAGCTTTTTTCAGGTGATAGACTGCTGAACAGTGTTGATGATGTAACTAGTACTACACTGGAACCTGCTCAAAATATTCTCACAACCTACCAGGTTATCCCTATTCCGGTCAAAAAATGAACTTCAGTGTTCTTCGCTAATCACTACCCCAGACACTGCGTTTCTTCAGTTGCCGAAACAGTTACATTTTCAAACCAGAGGGAAGGCTTGAAATCAGGGCTAAGTTGCACATGTCAAAAGGACAGAGAAACACTTGAGTATTCCGTTTAGTGAGTGTTAATCAGCCAGCGCAAAAAGCAGTATGACACTCTCGACCAGTGGTCACAAGACAGCATCGAATCTTCTACGATCTCGATATGTACTCAATTGGAAAAGTTTGAAGTATTGTAAAACTTTATGAGACAGCCGTCGGTAAACTGCTTGGTTCGCTATCACACCTTGTTCGTCGTGGGTTTAACTGAGTATACTTAACAGTCCACATCGATTTGTGTACTTTCCACATCACAGTTGACTAGTTTTATGTTTGTACGCTAAGCACATGTTTTCGGTTGATAAGCGTGTGAATTAAACTCATATCATAATTTGTGTCATCTAAAGGCCATAGTCAAAGGGTTCGATAAGTTCACAGTTCCAAGCTACATGTAACGAGATCCAACAAAATAAGTGAAGGTTCACTTACATCATGCAGCACAATATTTCTTCAAGTTTCCTTGAAAATTTTCATGTGATTATATCGCTTTTAACCCTGATTAACCTATCCACTGTGATCATCAGCGAGCAAAACGGTGCAGTTTAACAACGTGGGTAAGACCACCTAATTAACCGTGGATTACGAGTACAATGATATATATATATCTATATATAAATAAGTTGTATAAAACCTTTCCGGTACCATGGGCAAAACCAGCCTATTGGCCGCAATTACATTTCATCTTTAAGCAAGTTCTAATGCTATATAGTAATCTCAGCACTTAACCAACAGCTTAACTTTAGTCAATGATTTACTACACCCGATGGGACAGTACCTACCAAATTTCGTTTCAATAATGGTACACCATGGAGGGTGCGGTATCGGTTGTGCGTATGCAACACTTCACAACGAAATGCCTCCAGAAGAGCCTGAAAAATTAAGTTAAAAGGAATGAATCTAGCAGCAATGAGTAAACCACTGTGTCAAGGCTTTAATTTTTGCAATAAGTCTTTGACATGCATACAAAAGATTATTCTTCATACGTCTGTACAAAAGTACCAATAAAACTTGGTCACAATGCAAGGACGGTATACCAAACGAAGCGGATAATTCCTGTATGTAAGCAGGTTAAGAATTTCGGAGATGGATATGTCTCACTGGATTGGATTGGGCTAATAACATCTATAACATCTATTTAATCTATTCATTTTACATCCAGTCTACTTTGTTCTGCCTTCACTGTTTTTATAAGTAGTTATGCGTGAAGGGTTCCCTTGGTTTGTTACTGGTGAGGTATTTTTCAGATAAGTTAGCGCCCTGAACTACTGATCAACCGTAGCTCGACAGATAATAAATTGGTATATATTACACACAATAATAGCGACACACGACGGAAAGCAATTGCTTAATGAAAACGTATTGTAGCTGGTTGGGTGATATCTGAGAGTATCCGGGTGTCACTGCAAAGCAGGACTTCGACATTTCAAACTCGCCTGTGATCAAAGAGGGTGTGTAAATCATGCTAACAGTAGTTATACAATCAAACTGCACTGAATATTTATGAATTATCACTCGCAGGTAAAAGAGAATTCAGAGTTTATAGAACATAAGCCTCTGATAATTATTCTAAAAAAGTGCAGGAAGTAGAGCGTGTTAAAGTCAACAAACCAAAGTCTAAAACTCGGTCTATACAAAAGTGTGCAGTGCCGTTGCGCTTAATTAAAATGACACGTATATATGAACTACTAGCTCAAAACATCTGACGTTTTGAAATATTAAAACGGAAGTCTGCCAATCGCTTTTTATAGTAATGGTCCAAAAAATATGTTTGTAACAAAACAGTTGACTTTGGGTATAGACGAGTGTAAGTGAATGAGAACAGGTGGAAGGGCAACTATTTTTTTAATCGTTTACAGTGTGAAGTTACCACCAGCTTCAATGTCAAAGTCAGTGATAAAAACTGCAGCATAGGACGACGCTTACTTCTTTGTCGTGAAGCGAACGTCTTATTTCTGTAACGAAGATAAGTTTAGGTTACGAAAATACTGAATCACAATAAATCGAAACAAATATTTATGTGATGGCTCCATACTGAACAAAAACCAGTTTTATGTATGGGTATAATGAATTCTGTGGTGTCAGACGGATAACTATTGGAAATGAATAATGAGCCTTGACAAAAGCGGTATCGGTTGCTGGTAAGATACCACCTAATGGAAATTTCGTTCTGGAATCAAAATTTCTAGAACAAACTTCTCATAGTGAGCAAAGAATAAAAGGTTGATTTTCGAAAGTTTTATAATGTCTGGCATCGCAAGTTAGTATAGCACGACTCAAACGTAAAGAAACTAAAGGGCAGGTTTCAACATTAAGAAAACCAGGAGCTGGAAGTGACGATTGGACACGCGTATTTGCACTTTGTGGAACCTGTCGGCAAAGAGGACACCGCTGTACTCCTGCCAATGTTGTGAAAACACGTCAGCCGTACAACGTGGTGTATCCTTTGTGGTTGTGTATTTTCCAATAGCTTGTGATAGATGTCTCTCGGCGAACAACTTCCCAGGCCTAACAACTTTTCTAATTGCAACGGAGTGAGCATCTTGTGATAAAACTAAAGGTCCACCTAATTTTAGATAATTAATTTTTCTGGAATGTCTTGCAGAATGCCGATATATAACTAACATTTGAATAACGTCGCTACATGTTATAGCAGTGAAGAGTTGTTTAACTCTCATTTGGTCAAAAGAGTCAATTAAGAGATTCACAAATTTGCCCATGATAAAGTTGGAACACCATTTCCGTCTACGGTGTACCAGGACGACCTTTCGCTCGCTAACAGTCCAATCATTTCCATGGCAGGGAGATTGATGGCGTCGGCGAATTCTGTGCACACAAAACTGGCCAGTGTTTTTTTTATCAGCATTACCTCACTAACCGCTAACAGGTTCGGGTTGCGATTTTGTAACAATATCTTGAACGATTTGACAGGGTCAACTAGGTGACCGATTGCTAAGATATGTTTGGCGATCAATTAGGCCGGGGTCTTCGAGCTTGTTACATTGAGCAGGCAGTGTTTTGAGACTGCGGCCGATAACCACTTAGGAATGTGCTCTGCCACACGCTAATGCAAGCACCGATCTGTTCTGCCTATGTAGACGTCATTGCAACTGCCATTGAACTGATATATTGCGTGGGAGATAGATTGATCGGTTGAGTGTGTTTCACTGCTATGGACAGCCAAATCCCTGGTGCTTAAAAGAATGCGCAGTTGGGCAGCTGGTTAGCTGCGTTGCAACGCCGAAGTCAATTTGTAAATAATGTCATTGGTCAGGTGGTCACCCTTGAATAGGATTTGCAAAAATGTTCTTTTTCTCCACATTGCAGCTTACCTCGTTTGGTTGTTTCTTCTTACTGTGGATATCCATAAACTTTTCAGGATAGTCGTTATCCATCAGCGTTTTCTTAATACCCTTTTTCTTCCTCCAATCGATCTGCAGTGCAAATCATTCTGGTTCTTGGAAATAACGTTTTCATTAGCCCTCGTTTATAAGTAATATGTGCGAAGTTGGAGAATTGCAAATATTGTTTACTATATGCTGGCTTTCGATAAACGGTTGGCTGCAGTGTACCGTCTTGCCATCTGTTTATAAGAATGTCTAAGAATGGCAAAAATTATTAACCTCCACCTCATAAGATATAGTGAAGTTCGGGTGGACGAAGTTCAAATAGCTATAAAACGAAGTAAAAGAACTGGTTAAAAATCACCAGGGTAGTCATCAGAAGACAACAGTGTAGCGATCAAGCTCGTTTTCGGTTATTCATCATCAAGTTAATTACGTAACATTTATGTGAAACAAAGTTGTCAGGGCGAAACGAACACAAACAAGTAGCAAATTCAAGTGAGGTCAGACACGTCATAGGCACACACTGAGACAACGTTTTGATATGATTACGTCACAATTATGACGCAACTGGAACCACGGCGCTTTGATCGATCGTGGTGTCGGTGGTTGACCATGGCAACTCCAACGTCTGAACAGAGCGCTTTTGTGCGCGTAGGGGTGAATGTTTTAGTCGAATTCCGATTGCTTCAGCTGTGACCAAAAATTCGACATCGGACAGCTTTTGAGTGATCGGCGTTCACTCGGTAAATCGGACGAAAACAGGAGTTCAGGTTAACAGTATGATGTGTATCAACGAGGTGTGCAACAATTGCGCCGGTAATTGTCTTGGTGACTCCGCTTCTGATCCAGATTGGATGATGCCCACGAATACGTTCAGATAAGCGGCTGGTCGTGCGACCCACGTAACAAGCAAATGAGTATACATAAAAAGAAGCAGCAGAAACGAGCACTTTATCCTTTAACCGTAAACACAAAGCTGGAGTAGAGTTAAAACAGATACGTAATTTTGCATCATAGAATGTTCTGTTGATGACAGTGTTGAATCTCCTAGTGATTATTTCGTCAAGCGAGTCCACTTTGACTGGCAATGAGACAAATACTGCTTGCTTTTCTGCTCGGGTCATTTTATCCTATTTTTCACGACGTTGCATAGCCTTGTCTATAAAACGCTCTGGATAGCAAATTTGTAAGATCAGTGTGCACGTATCCTCATGGCTCTTTCGGTCAAGTAGTTTATGAGATTCCTTTTCTGCTTCAGAGGGACAAAGCTGCTGAAATGGATATACTGTCTATTCCAGGTCTCTTTTCTATAGATTTTAGGTCGAACCGATCCATTAGCACGTCGCAGGATGAGTACGTCCGGGAAAGCTAGTCGATCGTTACGTTCAGCTTCTAGTGTAAATGTCACTTTTGTGTGGGCCGAGTTGAAAATAGCTGCGATATGCGTTTGGTTAGCATTTTCGCTAACTACACATACGATGTCGTCCATATATCGCTTATAAACGCTAAATCCACGAATGGCTTCTTCTGACTGGTCATTCTCAAGCCTCGCCATGAAGGCGTCTGCAAACAACGGCCTTAGTGGGGACCCATTGCCAAGTCATCTGTTTGTCGATATAGTTCTCCACTGCATTTAAATTGTATGTTGTGAGTACAAATGATGATTGTGACGTAATCATATCAAAACGTTGTCTCAGTGTGTGCTTATGACGTGTCTGACCTCACTTGAATTTGCTACTTGTTTGTGCTCGTTTCATCCTGACAACTTTGTTCCATATAACTGTTACGTAATTAACTTGATGATGAATAACCGAACATGAGCTTGTTCGCTACACTATTGTTTTCTAAAAGAAAACTCATCAGTAAAAATTAAAATGCCGTCAACATAACGGTTGTAAAGCAAGACCCTTGAAATTGACTTTCAATTGTTGTTGTTATGTGCAGTTCGTATAAAATTTCCTGGGTTCACGTTGGCCACTGATGAGAGTAAATCGCAGTGTTAACATCTCACAATATATGTCTTCTCTTTGGTTTGACTAAATGGATTATGGGAACTTAGGGTTTCACATCAAAGATGTAACTAAATGTCAGTGTTTGTTACATAAAGCGGTACACTGTGTACACCCTGTGTCTGAACTTGAATCTTTTGTGGTCTCAACGACACCTCTGTAAAGTTCCCTTCGAGGATGCCAATAACATCCGGTAGGTAACCACTACGGCACTTATAAATAAACAAGTTGAGATCATTAAGCTGATGCGTATTTTCACGACCCAACTGTACCCTGAGAATTAGTTGCAGCATTTCGCACTGACGGGACGTGTTATTTAATACGCCAGCCTAATGCTGCCCCTAATATCTCTACCTGCCCAAGTTTACCTAAGAAGCGATGATTTCTTTGGATTGTTTTTATTTTTGATAATATAGTTTTACTGAGTAAAAGACATAACTTATGAGACTGATACAAAATTGTCTGATACAGGAGAAAAGAAGTCGTGGGACAGTATGTGATTACTAACTGTTCTCCAGACTTCTTATTTAACAAGCATCTTAGATCAGTCCGAAAAATCACTCAGTTTGTTGATGGTTTAACGCAGCTTATTTCATTAACCATCTTATTTTAAGTCTTCAGTCATTCGTTTCGCGCATGGCTGCAAAAAAATTGTTGATCGAGAACTACCACTAACAGTCAGAGCCGTTATATCTATGGAAGCTAGTTTCTCAACTTTATCATTCGGCCCTGCTCCATTACGCTTAAGGGTCCTGAGTTTTTAAAGTGTTTTTAGTGTATTATATTTCGTTGGAAACAAGCACTGTGAATAACAATTTCGACGTGCTAGTTGAACGTTAGAATGATAAAATTAGACTAGTTTCATTTTTGTAAAACTCACCAAGTACAAGATACACTAAAAAGGTAGCAAGCTTCATGTGCTAAAGTGACAATACTTACTCTCTGGTGCGATCGGCTGAAAGCAAAAATCGACCAATATGATATTGAGAAACCTCAACGTGAGGACGGTATTATAAAGCTTTAAGTCAACTTTTATCGACCATCATGAATAAAAGCCATTATATGAAGTCGGTGTTTAGGTGCTATATTTTATTTGCTAATGAAAAATACCCTCGAAGATGATATGACCAAACTTCTGGAAATTGCACATAGAACCTGAGAAGGTTAACAGCGTTAATTAAGAATTTATTGACGTAATTTAAAGTCAAATCAAAGGTTACGTTATGCACCTCCAAATTTCAAAATCAAATGGTGATAACAGACATTACTTATCATTAAAGTTAAGCCTGAGAAAACATGGTTCAGAAAATTTTCAATCATTATAACCTATTGATGGGTATGACGCAGTCAGAACATTGCAGGATCAAACTTTAGTAATTATACCCAAACTTAGTTCTAGCCACATGGCGCCATTAGGTGGGATAGCACTAATAGAGCGGTAAATAATACATTGAGAAAGTTATGCAGTAACTTACAAACTGCGACATAACAGTTTACTTTCTGTACAAAATGTAGATGCTACAATTGATCGTACTCAAATCAAATGAAAAATGAGTCCTCTACATAGAATGCTCATGAGTCAATCTGTTGGCAGCTAGGGGGCTAATCACATGGTCATTTCCGGGCCGGCCAGCTGACTGTACTGCTTCTAGCAGCATCTAAAGTCTAACGTGACAAACCGTGCGTGATCTGAATGAGTCTTCAGATCTTTGTGTCGACTGCCATAACACGTGCGATTAAGTGACCGTCCCTTTTATGTTTTGTGGCAGTAAAATTGGTGCTGCAAAAACGTCTCTTCTCCGTACTTTGGGGTTGATCCCTTTTTGTAAGGCCTGCTGGTGCGCATCGTTCCGTTGACAACGTTTGTGTTTTACGCACAAGGTTTACTTGGTCAGATGTTGAGTTATGTTTTCCTAAGTTATTTGCCGTGAGAGTAACGCTCATAGCAAGGTGGTGTAACAGCACAGATGTGATGTACCGGATTGGTTATTAAAAAAGCGGCGCTAATAAAGAAGTGATGCTATTATCGAAAAGTGGAAAGTGAATGCTTAGCTGAGTATCCGTTATATATTGAAACCACTGAAAGTCTTGATTCAGTATAACGTCAGTTATTCGTAATAATTTCTGGTAATGCAAACATAAGGTTAACTCAGGCAACAGGGGAGCATCTGTATCAACAGACCGTTGTGGGAAAACATCAAAGCTACTAACTATTGAACATTACCTCTATTATCTCCATGGTGAAAACGTCGTACCAAGTTTGCTGTTCAAAGGATTTCGTCCCACCACTTTCGGATGAAGGACAATTAAACCATTCGTCAATTCGCACAATTTTTGAAGATTTAGAGTTCCAAGGGGGTCTCAGCTCCAAAACATTGCTTTCTTGTAGCACACATTCACTTTTCACTGGTCGAGGATGTTCTCTTGTGAAGTCACTGAATACGTTACCATTACACAAATTTGGGGTGGGTGCTGGCTTTGCACTATTGAACATCCGAGTTGCCACGGTAAGCTGTGAATCAGTAGTCGCCTCTGAACAAGGTATGCTGCTCGCTCTTTCATCTGAGTGTATAAAATAAAAAGACCATCCTATACGAATGATAGAGGAACCCTGAATGCTGACACACTACGATTCTAAGTTGAACGTTTGCATTTAGTCATTCGGTCACGCCAATTGTGAAGTCACTGGCGTTGTGGTTAACAGGTTCTTCTTACAACCACGAGAGTCAGAGCGCAAACTGCGATCCAAACAAGGATATGCACTACTGGTGAGCTCTAATAAGAGCGAAACTCGAGTATAGTGTTCCCTTTCGAAGTGGGCTGACCAAAACGCTTAGCTGAATGTGAAGGCTGCGATCAAGTGTGGGTGATATTCAATTTGAAATAACCCAAATCCCTGAACCTCTACTAGTGACACTAAGATTCATTGTTACAACCGAAGGATCTGAAGATGTATAAGTGGGTGCATGTCAGTCTTCAGGAGCGTCTTGCCGGTTAAATTACCACATGCGGTGTATAGCAATAAGATTTCTTGCCATAAAGCGGCATTTTAATTGTCTAGTCAACAGGGTAATTAATTAGTGTCTTAAAAAGCGTTGTTTGGTGTAGCAGCCTTTAATTGTTAAGTTCCGTGACAAATATGAGGTCTACTTTTACGGAAATGTACACTGATGAGAAAAGTTAAGCTTCTTTAAACTGGAAACAAGGAACAGAACTGGAAACGGTAACTAGAACACAAAACAGTAACTATAAACGGGTAAACATTCACTACTCACTGGAGCCTTATATTTACGAAAGGCATGAAATGCTGTTATAACAAATTGTTTGATCATAATCTTGTAATTCAGCGTACTTATTTCCTCACGGGTGGGAATAAAAATCTCTCCGGAGAGTGGTCGTGGGACATTCTCGACCCATTCATCCCGAAAGTTGGCTGGCGGCATGTACACTCCGACCAGGTACACTTTGTGACCGTCTGCGCTGCTAGCCACACCAAAACCAGCGTGAGTTGTTGATTTCCAAACAACTTGGGAGAAGTGACCTGGTAACGAATGGACAGGCACGGGTTAATTCGTACGAGTTGAAAGCTGAGGAAATACAAAATTTAAAGGTAATCCTTTGTAGTTGCTAATATTTTTGAGAACTACACCATCGCGCACACATTATTGGCAAGTTCAGATATTGACCGACAAACGGTCTCGGTCATTTGAGGATCTGATCCACTGAACTCCAAACTGCACGTTGAGTCTTTTCTTGCTAAACGATTCGGAACATCGATGTACAGAGGGATGGATGATTTTGATCAGTTACAATCCAACATACTGAGCTCACGGATATTCAAGCACAAGTAAGCAAGCTTTCAGAACAGACAGTTCAAAAGTTACCGTTATGAGTAAATGACTCAAATATTTTTCTTGGACAGATTACAAGTACGTTTCTAAACGGACAGAAAACTCACCACAAGCCAGCTGGTTTTCGATATCGAAGTCGTAATTGGCTATCTCGCTATACCACATAAGAGTGGCTTGTCTTCCTGCAAAAGGTAAGATTGCAGATAAGGGTGAAATGTGTTTTGTGACAGTTAAAGGTTAGAGCTACGTCGTATTTAGTGGTGTTGCCAACTGAGACTTGTCTTTCTTTAAAAATATCTGGCAAGCTGTTTATTAAGCACTCCTTATTCTGAATCCGATCCACTCTAATTCGGGCTAGCTATAATAGCACTGCATGGACTTCATTCATCAACCGGGATGTTACTATCCATGATTCAGTAGTTTGGCAGTTCGACAAGACGAATGTGGAGAAAGTAATAAAAATGACTTTTCTGTTTGACTGACCTGAATAAACGCTGTTTATCGTGTTGCCAATCTGTACTGAACACGACCATGTGATGTTGAATTCGAGACGCCACACTTATTTTGCCCTTTCTATATCTCACCTGTGCATCCTAATTTCGTTTATCTACTGGAGGGCATTACATGATAATAAAAGTTTTGAGCTCGTTTATACATTAACGTCAACAGACAACACTACTGAATGGGTTTATCGTTAAAAATAAGGTCCAGACAAATCCTCCAAACAATGATTGACATACGGTGAGAAGTGCTACAAAGAATGAGATTCAACAAATCATTCAACCATTTTTAAATCTCAACTTCAGTTCTGGGTTGGACGGGTCAATGATGTCCCAATTTTTTAAACCATTAATGAAGTCAATACCCAGTTAGTGTGAGACAAAGAGTGTGACTTCAGGTATGTCCATTTGCAGCACAAAATCATGGAGATACTGTTGTAAGTGAATCTACATAAATTTTAACTCTATTCGGAAACCTTACCCGATAACTTTGCCACTCCTACGCTTGATCGTACGGCCACATTTTCCCCGTACTCGTTTGATTGCTCGTGCTCGAGTTGCTCAGTAAGCTGTTCTGCATACCTCTGTGCTTTCATTGCTAAATTAAAATCTTGCGTCAGGGGGGGACATCCGTGCATTGCTCGTAGGCTGTAATCGGGTAAAACAAAATTACAATTCCAACTGTCACAGGCATTATATGAGAAGTAAAAATTCAATGAACAATTTAGCTCATTATTTATAGACCAGGTTATCACAATTTGGCAAAGCTTGACGTCAAAAGCTGCTTACTGTTCATTTACACATGTTGCTACATTCTTTAATTGTTACCCGGATTGCCTCGTACTGTTGCATGGAATGCCTAACACTACAGCTTCACAAACCCAAGCATCTCTGCAAAGACAGTTCGTTTGCTTAACAGCGACACTGGAGGTGTGATAATATTTACAAATAAGTTCATGAGTTAAAATCATCGTGCATTGAGTTCTCATGTGCACAAGACAAGTGAAAATTCATCATTATATATGTATGCATATATGTTAAAATAGTTTTTGTACATAGTGAACTATTGAGCATACTTGTTGGAAAAAATATCGGAGTCGTACCTTACGATTAAGAAAATACTCAGTCACCACGCAAATTCCACATATAAAAACGAGCCAGGAAACATAAATTACATTGCTGAGTTGGATGGTGAAAAATTTGAGTAAATGACAGTAAGTTATAAAAATACCTAAAAAGCTACATATTAACGGGTTTAAATATGCCGGTTACATACATTACTTAAGCTTATGATTACACAGATGAAGCCCTGAATATCTTATTTCAAACAAAGATTTAAATAACACCGTGTTATTCACGTTTTCGTGCTTTTATATGATATAATAACTAAGACTAAAACTATTCCGTACAATTTACAGGACCTGTGACAGAACTTGGTACAACTGGTTTAAAGAAGGTCAGTTGACTATCTTCTATGTTTCATAATGTCACGCCTATTAGGTTTTCCATAAATGGCAAGTGGTTTACGGTATCATGTTAAACACAACTTCGTCTGAATGGCTGCAAAGTTACTCACCGGTTATGTTCGACAATGCTTTCGTCATTGAGCGCTTCGTTAATAATCATCACTTTTTGAATCGTAGGAAAGGATACGATTTAATGTGTCGAGTATCACGCACGAATTTCTTAAGTATCCAAGCATGTGATCAGCACTTATAAAGAGTTACGAGTGAAAAAATCAATTATGTTAGTTTGAACCGTTTTATGTGTGAACTTTGAGCTGGATCTGCTTACAGTATGTATGGAATAAAGCTCAAAGTTCAAATTAAAACCATGAGCTTGGTTGCGAATAAAAGTCCTGAAATTAAACAATTGTTGTCGTCTATTGATTACATTGATTCCTCATTCTGCAACAGTCTATCAAATAAGTATACACAGAGATGCACCAAATTAGTTTAGCAAACAATTCCAAACGACTGCAAATTTCTGCGCGAAGCATGGCCTACAAAGTTGAAAGCTCATAGTAGGTAAACTTCGATGGCTTAGTAATCTTTGTTCCACAAACATAGTTTGACACAAACTGGCCATTATGTACGATAAATCAGGTTAATAGTATATTTCACTGCTAAACAGAGTAAACCGAACAAAACACCTGTGTATAGGTGTGCCTAAGAATGTTATGACAAACACTATCATCTTTTAAATCTTCTGATGAGATTAGTGTAAACAAACAAAAATGTCCTTGTCCGAGCCGGAACTTGCACTCCAACCCTCATGTTTAAGACAGTAGCGTGTTAACCACAAAGTAAGTAACCTTACACTAGGCATGAGCGATCTTGATCACGGGACTACCGACTGGAGTTAGTAGGACAGTTACTGTGTCTGCAATCGAAACGGCCCGGCAATCTGAACATTATTCACACAAGGCTGCGGTTGAGTGTTTATATATGGTTGATCGGTCACACCTGGCGTCAGGTTAGTGGCGTAGTGATTAACACGCTACTCTCACATACATGACCATCAGAGTGCACATTCTGACTCGGACAACGATGTGTACTGCTGATGAGCTCTGATAAAAGTGAAACTCGAGTCTAGCGCTTCTTTACGAAGTGGGCTGGCCAAAAGGCTTATCTGAATGCAACCAATGTGATCGAATATAGGTGGTGTTCAATCTGAAAGTCTAAATCCAAGAAATTCAACTAAAAAATAAAAATGTATCTATCACGAGAACTTGCATTAGTGTACTGTGCAAAATTTTATTCTCGTGCAAAACAGGTGGACAGAATTACCTACTAACGAATGACTTATCCATGTCATTTTAGACTAAAGGGATGACGATACTATGATTTATCATTTGTATAGGGTGCGCATACAAGACCTGGAAAATATAATAGCATATATGTACGACATACGAAAACTGAGCAGTTTTTTATGCTTTTCTCGTGATAAATAACCACCAATGAAAATCTAAATTTACCACCCTCTGAGTCTCAGACTGCTTCTGTTTGTCCCTCACATCTTAATCCATGCAGACTTCTAGACAATCTGCTGATTGTGCTAACCCATATTTGACTTTCCGCTTACCGCCCGCATCCAGAATTAACACCGTTTCCCAGAAGAATTCAGCAATGTGCAAACCATGTATGAAAAGGGATTATGAGGTCGTGATTCATTTTCCATTCAGTGACAGTTTGTTCTAGCACGATTTTTATAGTGACTTTGAGGGTGCTACTGCAAGCACGTATTACAGCTCGCGCTCAAACCGACAACACACAAATAGATTCGTTTAACTGGTTACGTCAAGGCGAAGTGGCCAAATCCATTTTCACTGCGGTAACATTTGTGCTCAGAAAAAAAGCTCAAGTTCAGCATCCCATCGGTCATGTGAAAATCATTTATGACAGAAAGATAATTATTTAAGTTGCATGTAACCTCTTGACGCCATGTAGGTTGACAACAGATGGTACTATCCGTGCAGTCACTTCATGACCAGTGCGGGAGATGTTGAGACACTCTAAGTTTGCGCACAAGCGGTGGACTGTTCCTTGTGTTCTTAGGCAGTCGATTTCATATAGCCTAGTAAGGAGATAGTGGTGCTGAAAAATAAACAAATGGGTGATTAGGTTGACCGATCGCCCCGAGAGGAGACACAGTTACTGTCTGTTAACTCCAATCGATGGATAATGTCGATCGGACATGATTTTGCGCCGATCAGTTAACAGGAATGATCACATTACGAAGGCACCGATGCAGGTGATGTTACTTGCACGATACCAGCATGGAGTAGTGTTCGCGATATCGCGAAGCCCTAGGCCGGCTGAGGTGCACCGTGGAAGATGCCGCATTCACAAGCGTGAATGAAAGCGTTGGTATCTGAGTAAATCTCGAGGAATGAGTCTACTGATGGTATGCACTGGCGATGACCGAGTTGACGTGTCCAAAGAACCGACCGTACCAGAAACCCAAGGTCAATGGGTTGAATGTTGGACTTCTTGCAGTCGAGCCGTATCTCTGCACAAGTTACTGGATTATGTTGTGTGGACATTGAATCCGAGGTGTACACTGTGCTCAGCATGACTATAAGAGCCATTGAAAGATGTCTGAATTGACCAGCGCTGACAGATATGTCAACGCATAAATATAAACAAGAGTTGAGTTGCACCACCTCGCACGCCGAAATATTGCCCCTCATTAACCCGTAAGCTGTGCACCTGTGAGAATGTTACAATTCAAAAGAAGCCATCTAGAAATCAAAACCAAAACGAACGGTGCTTACGAGACGCTGATTGGATGACAGCAAGTACACGTACAGTGGGTGAAACTTAACGTATCAAACTTGGAGAAAACACTTTATATTAAAGCGTCATAATCCCTTCCGCAGTGAGAAGTTTATACAACTGCCACGGGTAAATGTTGATTTATCACACGGTTGTGAGTTCATTTTACAGCTCATGAAAAATCACTTACGCTTCAGGTAATGTGTATTGTGAAATTACGGTTTTTCACCCGGACGAATAATCGAGGTGTGCGAAAAATCTGGTTTCATTACGATTAAGGAAAGAGGTGCACATACAAACGTATGCGAAACAACCCAAAAATACTAAAAATGAATTCACCACAGATGATAACCGTGTAGAGAACGCGAATACCCATTTTGAATGATGTAATGAAAGTTGATGATTTTAAATATTAAGACGGGTGCATCGATTTTTTGTTTGTTAGGTGAGTCGTGGGTATTGCTGGCTAAAGATGTATTAAAATTAAATATACCTAAAGTGAGCTTGTCAGTGTCCGCAGGTTAAATAAATCCTAACAGAAGAAATCTGCGGAAGGCAATGGATTCTTTGGTGCCATTTCAAATGTTATGTAGAACCAGCGGGAATCCGTAAGTCTAATCTGCTTACCTGCGGGCACGAAGTGTGTGGTGGAGGAACCGTTCAACAACGTCAGTCTTTAACGCACGGTACGCAACGGCGCATTTATGATGCGCACCCCAAAGATTATTAAGATGCACGGCAGCAATGTATAAGAATACTTAAAAATTTCTGGCCCATTTTGTGACTAACGACAGTAACTAGGGAAAGAAAAGCTCGAAATGAACCACGGTCACTCAGCGGCACTCAAAAATACGCCGGTCAAAATGTGCGTCGCACCCTCGACGATCGACCAGGTTCAGGAAGAGCTACCTCAAACAACGTAATGGCGTTCGGGTCGTTGTGATAGTACAAGCATACTTTGTACGTGACAGGCTATGTAGGACATGGCGTTTTGACCGCAAAAGACGCGTGGCTTGAGAATTCGGATATCGCGCAAACTCCCGTATGTCATGTCAAAAATTGAACCACAAATGCGTACACTCATTTGTACGTCAAACATGCATTCACATACATCGGGTGACACTGCGTTGTCATTCGCCTTGGTGGAACTTCTGCCACTGCGCGTACACACTATTCCGATAATCTCTTCTTGTCCGTCGTCTTCCTGGCGTTCGGAGCTTGCACTTTTGTTCTTGAATGTCGCTCTTTGGTAATATACTACTTGTGAGTAGTATACTACTCACAACGAAACTGCCTGTCATACAGCAATGGCACCAAGTTCAACTCCGATCTCCTACACTACGCATACACAGAAACAGGCACACATACCCAGTAAGTGGAAACGTGTTTCCAACTGTGATCCATGAAGAAACAACGTAATCCGTTGCCAGTTCAGTGTTGTTTAATAAAGAGAATTTTGTGGGTTCATATTTCAGACAGCCTCAACCTATTGGACGAAACCCGTTGATGAGCGTCTGGATCATAATGAACACCAATGAGTAATATATGGCCGTTATTTTTGTCATGCATTCGGTTAACTTGAGTGACTGGGCCGGTTGTACACTGATTGGACAATGCACTGTTTCGTACAGTTTGATGAACCGTAATTTTCACACTTTAACAAGACTAGATTCCGTTCCAAGGTATATTTCCTACTTTGCATTATGACTAGATGTACGTTTTCTACACATATATTCATGGCAAGCATGTCGTACTACTCGCTAGTAGTTATTCTTACTGCTACACCAGTATTGAATTTCTAAATATTTTGACGTAAAACGGGTTTTCATTTGTAACCTTAGTGCTCAGAATGTTGTCAGAAGGACCTCTGTTGTTAATTAAAATAATTTCATGTCGCTGTATCCACAGATCCCTGTGAGGAGAAGTGATAAACCACACATTAAAAAAGTAGTCCAAAATGATGAAGGGTGGTCGTGAACTATGAGCGAGTGACACATGATGGAGACGTTTGTATAAGGATATAATTTCGACTACAGTGTGGCATCACCGGTTACCAAACACTTGTTTAGCCTTTATATCACCAAAAATGAAATGAATTACTAGTAACTACATTAATCACCTCAGTTATTCTATCGACAATACATACTGATAGAACGATCCAAACGCTGCACCAGAGGGGAAAGGTGGATACAGTATTTCACAAATGGCGAATAACTCTAGGGGGTTCTTTCAGGAAAAGGCTTTTTATGGAATATTTTCTCCTGGGAAACCAAACCGGTGTAAACATGCCACTTTAAGCAATATGGCGCTGCCAAAACTGCCGAAGTAGTCATGTGTTCAAGTCTGTTACTTGGGTCTCTCTAAAACCATTCTTAATTTACCAAAATACCTCGAACCCCTTCAGAAGACATACTGCTAAAAGACCGTGTGTAGCAATTTATGACAATTATTCAACTATCTTATAGCAATCAGTTCGTACGTTGAGGTTGATAAACAGTATGCTATAAAGACATTTATTCACAATTTGAACGAAGAAATTGAGGGAAGAAAGCCTGGTGTTACACCACTAAATATTGACTACTGTGCAGTAGTGATTGCACACGGGCTGGGCTACTGCTGGATTGCTTAACCAAAGACAAGAGCCAGATAACGAGTATTTGAACTAGCGACCTCACGTAGCAACCAGTTTTCTCTGATGTTGAAGGCCAACTTACGGAAGGCAAAGTATGAAGTGCGATTACGTTTAACAGACCTCAGTTGGTTAGTTTTATGGAGATCAAATGGATTGATCAAGTGTGGTCGGTTTTTTTGGTGAAACGGTGTTTAGTTCATAGTGCAGGTGAATCGGTTAACCCCTAATGAGCAGTTAGAATAATGCACATCTTTGACATGGCTGGTGTTGGAACTCTTGCCACGCTTTATTGAGACAACCACATTGATCAATGCGCCAGTGACCTCACACTAGGCCCGACCGAATTGTCATGCTTGAATACTCAACAACTTTCACTCGTGAGTGATGACCGGGTTGGTCGATCGCCTAGATATGGGATACAATTACTATGTTAACTCTAATCAATAACTTCGCCACTGACTTACAAAACAGGTCGAAATCTCCGATCTCATTAAACCTAACAGACTATATTTTAGACTACTGAGGAGCTCTAATAAGAGAAACTCAAGGCTAGTGCTTCTTTTCGAAAGTCTGCCTAGAAAGTCGAGTTGAATGTGAAGGCTACTACCGAACTCTTGGAATGAATCACTTGAGTCAATGTTTCCAGGTGTTCAAATTTCAGAGGTATTTCTCTATCCTTTGCAAGCTCATATTTACGGACGGTCATGCCTAAAGTGCAATAATAAGCTGTATCAACGATATTTTGGTGGCTTGAGCGGTTCTAAAAAAAACTACTGCAGAACTCCCTCATTCGTGCATAGGCCGTATTTTGGCCTGGCAAAATGATATGTAGGGATTACTCATGGATGGTTTTCTGCATTTTAGTTATCCTGAAGTTAGTGTAAAATTGGGTTGGGTTTGGTTTATGTGCCAGTCGTACTATTTCGCCTTTGAAGGGCTAGACCTATTTCTAACCGAAAAAAATGCATCGGGTATGGTTCCGGGTGGTTTGTTTCTTAAGTGGAATTACTTAACGCATTAACCAAATGTGGATTTAAAGCGGTCATCTTATAAGTTGATAACTTTCATGGCTCCTTATTTTATGTTGCCATACCACAGTCAACCGCTGAGGTTGTTAAAGTTTGGTCACCAATTGAATAGGCATTAAAAACAAAGGTAATATTAACCAAACCTTAATTCGGTATTAGTGATGGAAACAGTACTTAGCGATTTAAGTAAGACCGAGGGTTTCTACTTGAGTGAGTAGACCTCAATGTGTAGTTGTCGAGTGAAATAGACAAGACATTTGTCTCGCTTGTTCTTCAGGCGATCAGGCAAACTGAACATTATACACAAGCAACCAGGGTTGAGCTCATTCTCTATAGTTTATTTGCGGTTAATATGAGGTTGATGACATTGTGATCAGACGTATGCCTTGTGAAAGCGTGGCTAGAGTTCAAAACCCATCCGTTGCAAAGACTGGTGAGTTCTAAAAAGCTAGTGCTTTCTTTCTGAAAAGTCCATCCTGAATGAAAAAAGCTGTTATCAAATGTGAGTGATGTTTTAACCAACTTCTGGGCTACTCACTAGTAGTCAAAGTTGATCACTCAACTTCGCTTTGCTAAGATCGCGATCCTAAGTTCATTGTGATATTTGAGTGTTACGTATGACGGTTGGTATTTAAAATCATAGATACATATTCACGTGTCATCTGTTAGTTGAAATATATTCAGTCAAAGTACATGCGATTGTCTTTAACACACCGTGGACAGAACAGGTCCCATCCACTCTAAGCACTTGAAAATAGTAGTGTTGGATAAATAACGCTTCAGTTTCCAACATTGTAACAGTGAAAATGGATTGGTAATGTGGAGAACAGTTTCACAGCTATTCTGTCGGCTGGTGATTCACCAAGTGATTCTTCGTCATACAATACAAGGATATCTATGAATAACGGGTTGTGAGGTGTCTAAAAAGGGTGTAACAACATCCAGAAAGTGTGGATTGAATCTATTAACATGATCCACATTTGAACAATGCGAAAAGTAATTGGCTTCTTTCGACCGCAAGATCAGTTTGAACCTAGTGCCATTTTCCACTCCTTCTAGACTGGACAGTCCTAAATTCTTTAGCTCAACTCTGCCGCAGTTTACGGTGAAATGGCAATAAACAAATGACCGATTTTAATCAAACTCTCTCTCGACTGTGCACAAATATGGAACGAATTATATGAAGGCTTCATTGCTTCTTCAGTGCAGTTTCAAAAAGTGAACTGAAATGAAAAGATGGGTAACAACGGTAGTACTTGTCATCATAGAGTGAGTTTCATACACTAAGATGACGAATGAAAGCACGTAAGTTGTTTCTTTTCAAATTTTATCTAGGCTACCAGGTTTATGTTGGCAGTAGGTAGTTTAGCGACCGTCCAGGAGCTGACACTGTTTGAAGAATTCGACTAAACGTAACATTAAAAACTTGGGTTAAAGCAGTAACTAGTTTCGTGAAATGGATGATCGCAGAGTTCAAGAAACATCTGACTGCACTTGGCTGATAATGAAACAAATAATAGAGCTGCTGCGGTGAAGCAAAGCCGGACTTAATTATTGAAGTATATAAACGAATACATGCTCTTACGTAATAAATTGTAACGGCATTCACGTGGAAATACCAGTCGAACAATAAAATATTTCTGAAAGCGAAAGACGTCGAAAAGAAAACGATGACTGCCACCGAAAACGAGTCTAGCATCTGACAAAATCAGATACAGCTCCACAAATTACTGGACGATTCCTAAACCAGTCGAACGATCAGGATTTCCATGAAATTTATGTTAAACATACAAAAGGATTCAGAAGTGGAGATACATTTAGGGTGACCTAAGCTATACAAACGGAGAAAGGCAGAACGGTAGCCCTCTGTTTTACGAAAAGTAGTGGATCGACAGCTTGTATGTCAAAATCGACCTATGCTAACGAGTAAGCAGAGATCATGTCACAGAGCACCAAATACTCAGTTTTTGTGATACAGAATTCATCACTTTTCTTTCCACAAATGAGCACATTCATGATTTTCGGTGAAATATAAATGAGTGGTCACTTTTTCTATATCAACCGATCGGAAACCTCTGTATAACGGTGACCAAGAGAAACAAATGCGTTCCAAACTGAGAGAAGAATTGGAAGATGATCACTGATTATGATTAGCAAGGGAAAGGTTGCGACAGTTAAAGGGGAAGTAGCTCGTTCTTCACGCATGCCATTAGCGTTCATTGTCTCAAATAAATGAAGAAACGTCTCGGAATATTGAGTCATCTGAATAAACACACATCTGACCTCATTATTAATCACTATTCTGAGCTTTTAAATACAACAGTCGTGTTGACAAATTCCGTAACAAGTGTACCTGCTAAGCATATATGAAACTTCGGAGGTGTACAGAAAACAAAAGGATGAAGGAGCCCTGTAAAGATGGAGTGGGCCACTGCGGAGGTGCTGGTGGTTGCATTCGACAGCCCGGTTGACCTCCAGGAGGCCATGCGTCAGTTCAAACAGCCAGGCTTGAACAAGGAGCGGATCCATCTGTGTTAGCCTCCACTCTACAAGGATTGCTGGAAAGGGCACTATCAGAATTGGATCAAGAATCACAACGGTAGTTGTTGACGGAGCAGTTTGTTAGTCTCCCAAAGACTGTTCACGATCAAGTCCGCATCGCCCACGTCACCCAGCGGATGGACAGAAGTCTCGGAGCTGGAATCGATGTGGCCCACTACTGCCTGTCACATTATTTGATGGTTTCTTCTTTTCCGCCAACATACTGAGCCGCCTTGGGGTCCGATCAAAATCCACAGTAATGCAAAAATAGAAATGTACTTATAATCAACACTCGAATTAATTGAGCAACCCGCTCGCCCATATTAATTGACCGACAGACTGTCCGAACTCACTGGATGGCAAGCTACTTGTCTTGTATCCGTAATATTGATATGATCAAATTATGCTACCAGTTTGTTGATTGTGTCGCGCGTGCCGAATGGTTGTGCGTGCTCCGATCAATTGGTGCGCACCATCCTTTGAACACCACATCGCATGATTATGGGCGGATATACCCCGCTTTGCCGACTAGCTTGGGTTTGTGTCTGTTCGCGCTAACAGCCATCAGGGTATATTCAGCAACTAGACTGCTGAGTGAGCTAATTAAGAAAATAGAAGCTGCCACAACCGGACAATTCAAAAAACGAACGAAACCGTTAGCGGGATGCAGACTGATGACTGAGCAACAAGAAACAACACTGTACTCGGATGAATGAAGCTGATTCGGACCTACGCCAATGGCTAGTTAAACCAATGTATATTTTGGTGAAATTGGTTTAGAGTAAAAACGTCTGCGGTTGGATAATCTAAATAAATAACGGGGAGTACGTGTTGACTTTAATATTTTTTTTCTTCCTACTGCCGGCACAAAAAAGAATAAACACTTACAGTGTGGAGAGTAACTCAAATTGTGTGATCGTGCAACGAGGACTTAAGAAGATGGATCACAGAGAACAAAAGAGGGAACGAGTTCAATTTGCATGCAGTACCGCAGCTCCAGAATAAAATAAAGGAATATACACAAAAAGTCAAAAAGGAAAAATCTTCAAAAAAGTATCAATCAACTCCACCTTCGTCTCACGTGAAATTACAACATACCAACGGTTTAAATAAAATCAAAACCAAACGATTGTGTGAGCAAGTTGAAGTGGAAAATAGAAGTAAACCTCATATAAATGCAAGACCAGGGCTTGCAAATCAACAAGCAACGCTACAAACAGAACAGTGTCGTCAACCCTGGACAGATGACATGCACGATGAATTGGAGCTGGCGTCCCCTGAAGAATTATGAGTTATGTGCAACTTCACACGTTCACGTCGATTCCGTCGTCTTCGGGCATTTTTCGAAAGAACAGAATGTGAATGAGTTTTATTTTCAAGTATAGTTTCCTCGCAGAAACCATCGACCGAAGGTTGAGGATATGACGTCCTTGAGTTTGTGAAGTCGGTTTTCAAAGCCGTACGCTTGGAAACGTGGAAAATTTTGAAACAAAACAAGCGGATAAGCCCCACGGACAAATTTCGATGACTAGAAACATACAATCAGCGTAAGTATCAAAATTCAGGGCAGACACTAGAAACAAGATCATTCACGTAGGGGTGCGCTATTTCTCAAACTGTACGTAAATAATTTATCCAGCTATTACTGATCATGTATTGTTATCGAAATATGTAAAGTGTGCAAACCGGGGGAATCCACATGTGTACAGAACGTATGTTCAAAAGAGAGAAGCTAGACCCGACAACCGCACAGACAAAACATATATATCCAAGATGTATGAGTCATGATATTTCGTACGGTTCCGGTCTTAACAGTGAAGAATCAAATTAAAAATAGTCATAAACAATCGATGTCCGGTGTTCCAACAAATCTCGGCTCGTTATTTCCCTCGTTACTTAGTGTACACTTGGATAATCCGTTTTATAGTATCACGCATACTAGCTGCCTTTGGTAAAGTGTGAAAATGGAATCCAGCAGTTCGTGTAAACTGCTCGAAAGGAAACGGTCGACTGCAGTTTCACTCTGGCTAGAGCTCATCCCCAGAGCAATGGAAACCGCAAAAGAGCTGTGTTCAAGATGGCATCATTCTCTCACCCGTAGCGCCAGTTTGTTTGCAAGAAGCAGACATCCGGTTCATACAAAGAGTGAAGAAAGGAATAGACAGAAATCCGCATATTCAGTAAACGCAGGACTGTTTTTAAGACAGACCACCTCGCAAACAACTCGTACACCACCTAATACTGCCGTTAAGTGCTCAATCGGATTCGTCACAACTAGGAGCTGAGCACAAAAATGGACAGTGCTGCTTGGTAAGAATTTCAAAAAGCTTCTTTGTTTAGCTTCCCGCCGCCCATTATGCGCTTGCAAGCAGATATCTAGGCAAGTGTTAATCAAAACGGATACAGACAATCACGAGTAGATAAGGTGCGAAAACCAAAACCTCAGTAAGCGGACATACAAATCATCACAGTACACAAGGCTGCTCGTCACGTCAAGGCCAAGAAGTGTTGCATGACAGACAGTTTCGTTGTGAGTAGTATACTACTCACAAGTAGTATATTACCAACAGGCGACATTCAAGAACAAAATGGCAAGCTCCGAACGTCAGGGAGACGATGGATAAGAAGAGATTATCGGAATAGTGTGTACGCACTATGGCAGAAGTTCCACCAAGGCGAATGACAACGCAGTGTCACCCGATGTATGTGAATGCATGTTTGGCGTGCAAATGGGTGTACGCGTTTTGGGTTTGATTTTTGACATGACATATACGAGAGTTTGCGCAGTAAACGAATTCTCAAGCCAGGTGTCTTGCGGTCACAACAGCTGGTGCTGTGGCGAACGCGAGGATGAAGACACCTTGGCCGCAGCCATTCAAAGATGGGAACGTTCGGGCGTTCCTGGAGGACTTCGAGAACGTGGCCGAACTAGTCGGAGTCAAGACCGACCGTGGAAACCTGGCTGCCTTGCGGACGCGGGGGAATGGCAGGGTGGAGGCGGTGCTGGACGCAGCGCGGAGGCGCTGGTGGCTGCGTTTGACAGCCCGACCGACCGCCAAGAGGCCATGCGGCAGTTCAAGGCAGCCGGGTTTGGACAAGGAGTGGATCCATCCGTGTTTGCCGCCACTCTGCAAGGTTTGCTGGACAAGGCTCTGTCAGGATTGGACCAAGAACCACGACGACAGTTGTTAACGGAGCAGTTTATTGAAGGTCTCCCGATGGCGGTTGGCGATCAAGTCCGTATTACTTATAACGCCCGGTCGATGGACCTTGATGAGCTCGCAAAGGCGACGCGGGAGTTGGCAGTAATATCCGTAGCCTCAGTGGATGCAAACGGCAATACGGACAAGAAGACGCCGGAAGAAGTGCAGAAGACAATAGAGCAACTCGCAGCGGATGTAACTACCTTGAGAACATCATCACGACAGAACAATCGACTAGGAAGCTGCTTCATCTGTGGAAGAAAAGGACACTGGAAGAAGGATTTCCCAATCCGGCGGTTTAAGAAGTCTAAAAATAAAGTGCTTCGTGATTGTTCTCTTTATTGGGCGGGTCAACTAGTAATGGGAGCGATTGAAAAGGGGGCCGTACATACAAGGGTTGAAGTTGACGGAGAGATAGAACAGTGTTTGGTCGATACAGGGGCGGCTATTCCGTTGATTGCTCGTGCAGGAAAGCAAAACGCAGAACCGACATCCATAATGATCAGGACGGTTGGAGGTCCTAGCCTACTGGTTGACGGTGTGAAAGAGTGTGGGGTACGTATCGGCGGCCATATCGTAAAGCACCGTTTCATTGTGTCCCCAGAAACCAGGCATACGATCCTTGGAGCCGATTTCCTTGCCGCAACAGATGCCGTGATTGACTTGAGGCTCAAAAAGTTGTCGACCTGGTATGGCTCCCTGACACTCACAGGTCAGGGACAGGATAGCGTCAACGAAGTACGCACAGCTAAAAACCTCATTTGCACTGCGCACTTGCTTCAGTCCACGGTCGAGAAATGTGCGGAAGTATTTAGGAACGACGATGATCCGTACGGATTCTGCAACCGGACTGCACATGAAATACCAACGACCGGAACACTTCGACCTCACGGACCCCGCAGGATACCAGTTCATCTGGATGAGGAATTAAAAAGGCAAGTAAAGAACATGCCGAAGGAGGATGTTATCAAAGAAGCCAACAGTCCGTACAACTCGCCTGTTCTCCTGGTGAAGAAGTCTAACGGGAAGTACCGCATTTGTGTGGATTTTAGACGGTTGAATGAGGTAACACAGAACAAAGTTGTGCCAATACCGTCCGCCGCTGATATTTTTGACAAGCTGCAACAGGCGAAGTTGTTCACAGTTTTGGACTTACGCTCCGGATACTGGCAGGTACCGATCAAACCCACGAATTGTGAGAAAACAGCATTCACGGTAGGCGAAAAACAGTATCAATTTAAGCGCATGCCGTTTGGCCTATCCGGAGCACCGTTCACATTTCGGCGCCTGATGGTTCAGTTGGTAAAGCGACTGGATAATGTGGTAGCATATGGAGATGATATCGTAATATACGGTAACATGGAATCGGAACATGCCGCCTACATGGATGCTGTCTTAAATCGCATTAAGAACTCAGGACTCTGGATCAATGCCGAAAAGTCACAACTCGGACGATCACCGGTGGTGTTACTGGGACACAAGGTGAAATCAGGCCTCTGCCGGAGAAAATATTGACAATTAGAGAGGCTGTGGCTCCGAATTCTAAACGAACGCTGCGACAATTTTTGGGTCGAGCAGGGTACTACAGTCGGTTCGTGAACAATTTTCACTCCATCACATCGCCATTGTACGAACTTCTTCGAAAAGACAAGAAATTTGAATGGACGGACGATGTCCAGAGAGCGTTCACGTGAGTGCAACAAGCGATGAACGAGCAACAACTGACGCTGAAACCTCCGAAAACAAAAGAAACGTTCATCGTAGCAGCAGATGCCGGTGACCGTGGCACCGAGGCAGTATTCAAACAAAGGGAAGGAGTAATCGAATATGCCAGCAGGGTCCTAATCCCAACGGAGCAGAAGTATTCGACCATTGAAAAGGAATGTTTGGCAATCGTATGGGCATTGGACAAGTGGAGGCCGTACCTGTTGGGTCAACAGTTCCACGTGGAGACGGATCACAAACCCCTGGAGTGGATCAGGACTGCGAGGGACCCGAGAGGTAAATTGGCCCAATGGGCATTGCGTTTACAGAAATATGACTTCACGATCAATCATGTGCCTGGTTCGAGCAGTTGCGTCGCGGATTTTCTTTCTCGACCACAGATAGACGACGAACTACTAAAGTGACTTTTGAAGTCAACGGCTTAGTAATGGAGTAGGACCCACAAACACTAGTGCGTCTACAACAACAGGACAAGGTGCTCCGGAAAGTGATTGAAGCTCTGGCAAGAGGCGTGAGAATCCCTGCAAATACTAAAGATGAAGAGCTGAAGATAATTGCATCCCAATGGAGAAGAGTTGGCTTAAACAGTGCGGGCGTATTGACGTGGAAGCGTGGCGTGGTAGTCATTCCGAGACAACTGAGGAAGAAACTGGTAGCAGACTGTCATGAAATGGCACACACCGGATGCACTAGGACATACAATCTGCTGCAACAAAGAGCATATTGGCCGAAGATGATAGAGGATGTGACAGCTTACGTGCTTGCATGCCAACAGTGTCAGTTACTGAAAAATGACAATCGGGGAGCCCAACAGCCCTTACAGCCAATATCAGTTTCCGAAATCGGTGAACTCTGGTCGATGGATCTTATGGGCCCATTTCCACT
>JTDE01020990.1:8807-19125 GCA_014338405.1 Paragonimus skrjabini miyazakii
TGTAGACATAGCTCTTTTTTAGTTGTTAGGTCCCCTCCCCTCCCTCTTTTTTCTTTTCTCCTCCTAAACAGGGTTCGTTTCTTCTTCTTCATGGTTGTGTGGCAGTTAAGCATCAGTGTGAACCACTGATGTATTGTTGTCTATAATGATGATGATGATGATGATGAGTACTTATTTCTAGATGCTTAGACGGTACACTTAGCTGGTCTGTTTATCGAAAAGCCACATGGAATGGGCAATACCTATGACCCTGTTCATTTGCGGCCGTGGCTTACAAACGTAGTTTGGTGCGAACTATTTTTCACCCAGCAAGGAAACTGTGCACGGCCAATCGCCCAAAGTCTGAAGGGAAGCTCTTGAAGAGTGTTCTACTTGCGAATAGATATCCAGCCAAATTTGTTGAAATTTATTGCAAGTAGCGAGTGGCTACCTCCCAACCACAATCAGCGCCGAAGATGCAGGTTTTTATCACCCTTCCTCACACAGGTGACCACAAAATTATCGGTGTAAGTCAAAAGTTGCAATCAGCCATCGATCACACATATCCCGCAGCGGAATTGTGTTTGTTGCCTTCCAATCGCAGGATGAGTGTCCGCTGCCCCGATCAGAAAACTCTGCTTCTCATGTTATCCACCAGTTCACTTGCAGTTGCCGTGACTTATACATTGGCAGAACGAACCGAAACTTACGACAGAGGGAGGCGGAACATATCCCCAAGTGGCTGGTGCAAACAAGGACTCGACACAGGTAAGTTTGCCAACACCCGAACGGAAATCCGGCCTCTTTGATCGCGAAACACAATTGCAACAGGTCATGTGGTTGGTTGCGCAATGACAACTCTATGTTGTTGGCGTTCTCCGAAGCATTGTTGATCAAGCGTCACGCACCAGCCCTCTGTTGGCAAAAGATGCTGACGCAATCACTTCCCTTACCGTGGCAGTGAACCCTGATTGCACCCATGTGATGTTCGTTCCATTCATTGTTTTATCGCTACGCCGTTAACTTATATAACCGAATGTTTTATATAATCGACTGATGAGAATAAATGAAATGTTGGCGTTGCAATGTATGTCTTCTTGCCGTCCTGATGAAATGGGGAGAAGGCGAAACAAGGAACGTTAAACCCTCAAACCTAATTTGTCTGTCCAATGGGCACCTTACGTGTTACCTGTTTCTGGCGAGAGTCTTCTCCAGTAATGTTTGGACAAAGACCGATGCCTGGAACCTTGTCCATGTTAGTGAGCCATCGCTTATTTGTGTAGGAAGTTATGGAGCCCCTGATTTTAAACGTCCTGGGGGACGCTGTATGAATAATTAACATTACTACTAGTTCAGATGGGTACGAAAAGTGCAGTCGAATGGTTAAACACCATCCGACTCCCATCAAACACAGAGAATGAAATTTTAATACTCGTCGCGGATGTTCTTCTAATAACCATACTACTGCTGTCCCTACATTACATTCATCGTCATCATCCTCATTTCCGATTTCACCCTTCCTCCGTCAGTACTACGGCTCGGGCTGCCGTTGATTCCAATGGTGGTCGACGAAGTGGCTGCTTAATAGATAAGTACAAAGTATGAACAAGAGCTAAGCAGAAACAGTGGAAGTTCATGAAGAGGAGGAAAGGTCATCAACTTTACGGATGTAAGCTCGCCATTGACTACGACACCGTCATGTTTGAGTGAGTTTCCATCCAGCGATTGTTTCGAACTCCAGCTAGTCAAACGGCACCTACCAACCTTGATCAACAGTGTCGCCGAGGCTCTTACAGTCCGTAATCACGTCATCACCTGGCCGTCTTGCGGTTTCTTCTGTTCATCAGGAGCCACACAAAAGAGTGCACGGTACAGCAGACGCTCCGACAGTATACGGAGTGCATGACACAACCAGCGTAGTTTGTGCGCTTCCGTTGCCTCGGCTAGCGGTCGCGAGCTTGCATACTTTCGAACTACGTGATGACGGGCTGTCGTATTAATTATACAGTCAGCTTACATGTTCCAAGCTAACTGAAGACGGTCGAATCTCGAGAGTCTATATGCATCTTCTGCACGAATAGGTAGGATCTCTTGTCCATAGCGTAAGACTAAGCACACGTGCATTCTACACTCTTCTTTTACGGGACTATCCGATGACCTTGCGAAGCCACACATAAAAAACGTTGGTGAATGTACTACATACTTTCGCTGTCCTTATGGACACCTCGTCAACGACATCGCCAGCTAACGTGTTGTCACCACCCTGACAGTTTAGACGATAAACAGTTGTGCGGCCTGACTGCAACAACAAAGTCAAAACTAACGCAGTTTTGCAACAACACTACAGTTTTGAGATGCAAAACGCATACTATGCAGACCAGCCATATCATTTAATCCGTTCAACACATGTTCTCTACAATGGAATTAAGTAAAATGATATCGTTCGCATATTCAGTATCAGTCAGATTACTTCCTGGTGTCAGCTTCACTTCGAGGTTTTTGAAACCTCCAAGTGCCCTTTCCAAAACAGCGTTCGTCACGTAGTCGTAGATGAGGAAAGACCGGACCTTCCCGTTTCAGGACATTTTAAGTAGAGAAGGCTCGAGGTTGCTACCTATAAGTGCAAACTCTGCGTTCACGGTGGGTATACAACGACTTCATCAACTTACTTTACTTCACTCGAACTCCTCTGCGTTGCAAACAACCTCAAAAGGAGGACAACCACATCAAAGTAGTCCCTAGATCCAAAATTATCAGTATAATTGGCTGAGGAAAGTGTCGATGATCCAGTCCCTGTCGTCAGGTAAATGTATGTTCAGTCGCCTTGCTGCCCACCTTTGGTCAGTCTGATATTGTTGCGTCTAAAAAAAACATGTATAACCCTTCGGATCTACACGCACGCAATCCTGATCACTTTTGAGTAACCTGGTTTACTAGGCCCCGTTGGACAGTGTTTTGGTTGGTCACTGTGTCTCAGTGACTAACGAACTTCATTTTACCCTGCGTTTTTCATGTTAGTATTCCGAATCAAGGCTCGTGTGCGGTCCCCATGTCTAACCGTTTTATTCGGCCTTGGACACCGGAGAACCTTCCACCCATACAACAAGTATTTGTTCTGGGAGATATTGAAAACTTGACACGTCGTTTCAGGCTTGATACTATATATATTTATATATATAATGCATGTATGTTGCATATAATATGCAGTAAAATCGACGAAGTATTTTCATCGACGTGACTTTTTTTGCAGTGTTTTTATATCCGTTTTACCCAGCAAATCATCGTTTTTGATAGACTAGACATGCAATTTACTTACTGTATCCGGTTTCTGTAATTAGCCCTGTTTTTTTGCACCCCTTTACTACCAGAGGCAAATTTGTCACTTTGGAGAATTTGAGTTGCCGCGTTCGTTCAGGTTGTCATGACCATTCACCATGGCCCGATGGGATTTGCACTAAATGTCAGCCTAGTCCCATAACTCTGGAAATTCAGTCATATCGCCACGTTGACTATGTTCAGATCGAGAACGGTCAATTAATGGAAATGTTCTTGGACTTCTGGCGTCAAACAGGCCGACAACGTATCGGAATAATGCTCGGGCGTTACGCTCATCATGATATTGTTGGGTCCCCTTCGCTTTCTATTAAAGCCGTGGTTTCTGCGATTTACGAGCCACAACAAGTAAGTCTCTTGTGATCGGGCTCTTTACTTCTATAGTTCTCTGTGACTTCACCTGGACGACAACATGGTAGATACTACTGGGCACAGTCACTGTGTGAATCAATGTGATACATGAATTAATCAAGATTAGGAAGCACGAGCCTGTCGATTTAATCAGATGAATCATGGCTGCAGACTAAATCGGGACGTTGTAATTGCCATTGGTTCACTTCACTGCTACACATCTTGCTGAACGATGATTTTGATATTGACTAACCTGCTCAGTTCATTCATCCTGAGTTATATTTTGATATGTGATGCGTATTCCTCGCACTTACTTCATTGATTAACGCTAACAGTGCGCCATTAGGGCTTCAACTGCTTCAAATATGATTTACCATGACTATCGGAGGTTGGAAACGCTTTAATTATCTGATATCAGGTCATTAAAGTTCTGACGATCTTTTTGGGTTTCCTCTATGTGTGGCAGGTTAAATGTCGGTGAATTGCCAATATCCCCGGTTGATAACACTGTGTAACAGCGACATGTCGCACTCAGTAGTATGCCTGTACCCTGACAACTGATTATGCTCCTATGTTCATTTCAAACTTTGCCCTAATTGTCATGGTCAACGGTAACTTCATCTGCCGCACGATCGTCGGTCACGAGGTGGAATATGTATGTATATTTCGATTAATCAATTGCTATTTATGGTGTCGCTGTGGGCTGTACATAATGACAGAGCTGCTGGAAGCATTATGAACTAACTCCGGTCCTGTGCTTTTCGTATACACTGATGAACTAATTGTCTGAACCACATAGTAAAAACTGATTGATTCAGACAGTTGGTGGAACGACTGTCTCGAATTTCGCCATTTTCCTCACGACGGTTTAATAACATTCAGGTGACACCATATATATATATATATATATATATATATAACATAATTCAAACCGTACTTTTTAACTATGTGCCTGTGATGTGGTTCACATTTTTGTTTGCACAAGGAGTCCACAGTACGATCCGTTAAACTTACGGCACCCATGGATGCTCTCTTACCCACTCACGTTGCGGAGGTGGCTGGACGACTCGATCTCAAACCAGTTGGTTGGATTTTCACCGACCTCGTGGCTAATGATCAACCGAATGGGGGAGCTGTAAAACATTATAGAGGAACCATGGTGAGTTTTCAGCTTTCTTCGAATTACCGTTCTAACCTAAAGATAAGAGTGTTTCGAAACGTCCAGTGGCTCCCTCCTAGTCCAAGTGGTTACTCAAAATTACACTACAACGTTTGACAGAGTGGTACTACCTGTTACTCGCCGTAGCCCTCTTGTTTCCATAACCGTGTTGCACAGGGACACCTATATGTGATAGTGGCTTTTTGTATTGAGTCCCAATGCCCCCAACTGTTGACCGTTTGATGCATCTTATCTCTTCTCTCGTTGCTTGTTTGTGGTTCTCAAACATCATCTGTGTCATTCACTGGTTTATCTTCTGAGATATGATTGTCCAGGTAAGCTTTCACATCTCGTAGAAACCTAATAATGATTGGTGTTTGATCTACTATGGAGAGTTAACGAGCAACCATTTTATCAATAAGTCAACTGAAACAATTTGTTCTCTTTATCAGCTTAACTGACGCAAAGAGAACACAAAGTTCGCGAGATGAATTCATTTCGCCCACTCTCTTCAATGGCAAACGTGTAACACTTAAAAATTAAACAAACGAACGGCCAACTGAAAACAAATGAATAATTACCCGTGGATCCCAAGGCTACTTTGACTCTGGTTGGGAAAACCAAAGCAAGCGTAAGTCCTTTTGGGCACACAACGAAGACTAGTGGCGAGTGATTGGCAAGGTTATAATAAACTCGATTAGTTTCGTCCAGTTGCATGTTGTGATCACACGGAACTACTTTGGTTGTGTGTCCGATCTGAGCTAAATGCCCGATGACCGACGAGGTTGAGCTTTGGTTATCGTCCGGTTGACTCAGTGATTAGCGCAGCCACTTTGGTAGATGCTGATTGACCTGTTTCTCCAGTCGTCTGTCTGTCCTCCCAATGTACGTGCCGCCACATTTGCAGGTGATCCAACAGGTACAATGGCTGATCGAGAGAACAAGCTCAGGTATCTTACTTAATGGCAAAGGCATGCTTCTTGTACGCGTGGTGAGACGCAGTTGAGCGGCATTGTAGATCTGGCTTAAACCCAATTTGAGACTTTGATTTAACTCTTTCATCAGGTTCTCGTCTTTGTAGGGTAACCCAGTAAAAGCTGTACGGTAAGTTGGGCCTCATTGTGGACGAGCAATTGGCTGCAATGCTCGATGAACGTATCAGAATAGGTATTCGACCCGAACACACCTTCCAGTAACCGTGATTTTTCCCTTTATTCTTTCGGTCGTGCGTATTTTCCTAGTTCTGTAGAACAGTGTTCAAACTAGAGAACGTTTGTGCCACATCAGCGAGAAACAGTAGAAGACACTGTCCGGTCCACGTGAATTTCCGGTATACTGAACGCATCGTCTCATCAGATATATCCAACACGTCGAGAAAGGCCATTGAATTACTGTTCTCATATTTACACGTGAAGTGAATGTTTTTATGAAGTGAGTAAAACTTGGTCAAAAGTTTTCCAAGTTGATCTTGATCTTTCGCGATTATCAATGTATCCTCTATGTATCTCTTGTAAAAAATACCCTGGCTGACTGCATCTGATGCTTTGTGTCTCAGTGTCGACATGAAAATGTCAGCAAACAATGAAACCAGCGGGATTCCCTTTACTACTCCGTTTATAGTTGGAATAAAACCTGACATTCCGTGTGCATAAAAGTATCAGATCATCGATAGTCCGGACTGGTATACATGTTGAACACAGATGAGCCAAAATGTAGTCACATAAAAGTCAACTGTTTCAATCAAGGGTGCGTTAGTGAACAATGATTGGACGTCAATAGAACACGTTTTTGTGCCTGGTACGTCGACAGGTTCAATGCCTAGCAAGAGTTCATAAGTGTCTCGGAGTCTTTGTTTTGACAGTTAATCTATTATAGGTTTAGGAATGTCTGCCAACCACTTTGCAAGCTGGTGATATGGAGAGTTATATCAAAAATGAGTCTAACAGGCACGTCAGGCCTGTGGGTTTTTGGGAGGCCACACATCTGTGGAGTCTTCGAGCCAATTGGTTTAAGATTATGGTATTGTACTGGTGAAATAATACCACATAACAGTAATGTTTTGCAACTCACGTGCTTTCTGTTGCTCGACAAATAAAACATTATCAGGTTGGGCGTCGACTTTGCACTTCTTAGTGTCGGAAAGCAATTAATTCAAAAAGCGTATCAAACCGCCAAGGAGCCTTTGTATTAAGAACGTGGAACAATTTATCCACTTTATCAGTTTAAATGGCACAGAGAGAACATGAAGTTCGCGAGACGGATTCTTTTCGTACACTCTTTAATCGCTGGGAACCAAGGAACCTCTCCAAAAGTGGCTGCGCTAATCACTGAGTCAACCGGACGATAACCAAAGCTCAACCTCGTCGGTCATCGGGCATTTAGCTCAGATCGGACACACAACCAAAGTAGTTCCGTGTGATCACAACATGCAACTGGACGAAACTAATCGAGTTTATTATAACCTTGTCAATCACTCGCCACTAGTCTTCGTTGTGTGCCCAAAAGGACTTACGCTTGCTTTGGTTTTCCCAACCAGAGTCAAAGTAGCCTTGGGATCCACGGGTAATTATTCATTTGTTTTCAGTTGGCCGTTCGTTTGTTTAATTTTTAAGTGTTACACGTTTGCCATTGAAGAGAGTGGGCGAAATGAATTCATCTCGCGAACTTGTGTTCGCTCTGTTCTATTCGAACATGTCAGCTGTTGTTCGTTAGGGCGTATGTGTACAAAGAAGTTCTGGAGTGCTCTAATAAACTTCAGCTGAGGCTTCAAGTTTGACAGTACACAAGTGACAATTGTTGGAACCCTAGTAGAGTATGGGCTCCCCTGGCTTATTAATGGATATTATTCCAACCTTCTTGATCGCATGGTTCAAATTGAGGGTACTTGGAGACTGCAAGGTTAAAGCGCTGGAATCGATTGCCTGCGAGTGGTGAGCCTAAATGGATGTCAATAATGTAAGTGTGCATTCGCTTCTCAGCGGTGACTCACGTCTGACTACGGGTTTGAGAGGTAGCTCGTCAATGCAACTTGCAAACCAACCTCTCAGAGTTCACAGCGAGAGCGTCAGTGTTTTCCGACTTTCTTGACTTCATTTGTCAATTCGCCATTCACTTGAAATTGGTGTTAAGGTAGAAATCGGAAGGTTTATTTGGCTTATCCTACCCGCTGTCTACAGATTTTATGTCGGAATTTAAATGTATTACCCTTAAAAGTCGCCATTTCCACGCATGTGCTGGTTGAGTGCTAGTCAACCAGTCAAATGTGATTCGTGTCTGAGTGGTTCGTCGCCCTTCCAAACTAGTTCGAGGCTTGTGGATACAAGACCACAGTAACTTCGCATGTAAAGAACAAAGCAGTTTTTTGTACCCTCACTTGAGAGTCTTAGGAAAACTTCGTTTCAAACAATAGAAGTGTCGTTGTGGTTTCGTTGTTACAACAGTCGACCAAAGGTGGCCCATAATATTTGTTCTTTGGACGACCGCTGCCCCAGCAGCAGTTCGATTGGTCGAAGGTGTCGATGCGTTATCTCATTGTTAAAGCTCCGGTTTCTAATGCCGGCAGGAAGGCAGCCGGAAGTATTGGTTTCATTGGGAGTTTGATCAAGCCTTTAGCATACATTTCGAATTTCAGTTTCGAAAATGGGAGAACATCTTCAAGATCAAATTGGCAAGCTTGAATGTCGCCTCGCAGATTCAACTGCTGTAGCGCAACCCTGGATCGGCAGTGCATGAACGGTATGTTGGCGGCATCTTGTCTAACAGTTTCTGCAATTTCCCTTTCGAAGAGACTGTCAAGTGTTTTGGGCAAATCTTCAGAGAAAACTCATTATTGTTTAACATCCAGTGCTAGTGTTTCAAGTTGATCATGTACGAAATTGACCGCTTTGTGGTCAGAATCTTTAATTACGAATACAAACGATTCAATCTACGTTGAATGACAGATGACCAGTTCAAGTGCCTGATTTTTGTCCGTAGTCTCCACACCCCAACCAATTTAAGTATACTATCCCGCATCCTCAGCAAGGTAGAGATTGATACTGACATGAATTTTCAGAGGCTGACTGCTGAGTGTTAAATATTGCTAAACTTTGAACAAAACACTGACGTAGTTGAAACTTCATAAAAAGAGCGATCGACACGCGTGATGTCAACTGTGCTACCAAAGAGATCACGTTCCGTAGAACCAGTCCAAGCTTGATACCCACCCTTGCAACCTCCTGTCCTATCGACAGTGCGGTGTGTGGCATTTTGTATAATTGTTCGTTCAGGAAACGTACCAGCGACAACGATCGGGAGCACAAAGACCTCTGCCGTGCAAACAATCGACGGAAGTCAAGTTATCTACCAACGTTTAAACGCCATTCAGCCCGGAATCGTGTTGTAACTTCCAATTTAACCTCTGCTGCCCTCATCCTCATCACAGCAGCTATGAGCCTAACCAGAAAGTATCGGGGCTCGGATCATCACCGTTATATCAGAACGTCTCTGGTGAACAGTTGACAACAAACGTTCAACCCGGCCCACTGCACACCGCCTCCGGTGATGTTTTCAAATTCAACAGTGAACTGTGATATACCTCATCCTCACGTACAGCTCCGGTGAACATGTCATCTCAGAGATTACCCAGAGCCCAATTTGTTTAGTCTCGATTGAACAAATCAGCCTCAACTTCTCACGATCCCGCTAAACACTGTTCAATCATATCGTCGCTGCCGACATTCTGCTTTTAATCTCCCGCAGCGTTTGCACACAGTTCGTCGACTCCCTTTGTCAGTCACACACCGCTGTGTTTCAGAATGACCTAAGATGCTGAACAAGGATGAATTCTAGTCTGTCTTCAATCCCGAGCTCCCGACCCATGTTTATATCCAAACGTACAATCTAGTATGCCACGTTACTCATTGCGGACGGCGAGTTGAACCGTCTACAAGAATTTAAAAAACTTCAGTCAGACGGCTATTCAACATAGGCCGCACTGATCATGGTGAGCAAGAAACCGAACGTTGTTGTCCACATCTTTGTTACTATCTGTTATGACTCGCCTGGTCAACAACAACCGGAAACGGCTAGCGCACGAATATGCGAATCACATACGCATAGTACAGAATAGCATTACTCAGAACCCAGAAGAATACACACGACCTTGATCTTCAGCTGGAAATGTGTTTGCTCCCAAAGTAAAGATAACAGCAGGTCAGAGTCATCATTTTTGAGGAATCCTATCTTAACTAATGCATTAAAAGTTAAATGAGCTACTCAGAGACACAGGGGAAACGTACCAAAGTCGAGTTCCTGCACGTCATGGTACGAAGAGATAAAATTCAAAATAAAATATTTTATGAATAGATCATCATCATCATCATCATAACAGCCATGAGCCTAACCAAAAGGTACTGTGGCTCGGGCCGCCGCTCACCTCAACAGTGACGTGGAATATTCTAGAGGAAAACCCTACTAAGAAGGATGAAAATTATTGAGAAAAGACTAAGAGGAAGA